>JAFVLL020011188.1:0-10000 GCA_021397915.2 Tor tambroides
ATTTTTGCCTGAACTAAATTATTTAATGTAGAAATTACAGTTGTTTTTATGTAGTATTTACTTCACCAAAAAATCATTTTTATCAGTATTATACAGTAGTTAACATTTGGATTAAAAAATAGATTAAAAAAGTGCATCAAAGTTGTCCTAAAACAAGAATGGGTATTGTTTTTTTTTTTTTTTAGGACAACTTTGATTAAAGGTTTTGATCCACTACAAATGTTGACTACTATATTATTTAACAATACTGTTTGGTGTCTAAAATCATAATTACCATAGAAGTTAAAAAATTAAATTTGTTCAGTTTTGTCCTTGTTGATGTTTTAGTGTTTGTTGAGCTGTGAATGTTTTTATTATGAATACCTAAAAAAACTTTCCTTCTTTCTACAGCTTGTCCAACTGCACTATTGGAGAAGAAGGTTGTGCTGTTTTGGCTTCAGCTCTAAAGTCAAATCCCCCATACCTAAGAGAGCTGGATTTGAGTATGAATAATCCAGGAGATTCAGGAATTAAGCTACTTGCTGATTTACTGGAAGATCAAAATTGTAAATTGGAGAAACTACAGTAAGTTAATGATATATCGTTGTCATTGGTGGAGTTTTCAAACTGTTTGTATAATTATTAATCTCCCTAGTTAAATACCCAGCACTGCTCATGTATCAACTGTAAAATTAAATAGCCGGCATTGCTCATACATCAACTTTACAGTTGATGCATAAGCAGTGCTGGCTATTTAACTAGGGAGATGAGTGCAACAAATTATTCAGGCAAAAATGAGGTTAGATGGTTTACAAGTACAACAAGTCTTAAATGTATAGAGTCATGGCATTAAATGTTGCATGAGGGATTTTCTCATTACAGTTTATTTTGAAGTAAAGAGAAGGCGTAACTTCTGTGCTACATGGCTTAGATTGGATGGCTTAATATCTGCTGAATAGTATACCTAGCAAAAGTAGTTCTAGCAACCCCATGACCTTACATAGGACAAGCAGTTTGGAGAATGAATGTAATTAAAAAGTCTGATTTCACCCCTCAATCTAAAGGCATGCAATGTGGGTGAATTGGAGAAACAAAATTGCCATGCATTGTGCTGTGTTGGTGAAATATTTTCTCTCTTCAGGCTGTCTAAAAGCAGTATTAAAGAGGAAGGCTTTACTCTTATAGCATCGGCTCTAAGGTTAAACCCCTCACACCTGAGAGAACTGAATCTGAGTGGAAATGAACTGGGAGACTCAGGAGTGAATATGCTCTCTGATCTACTGAAGGATTCAAACTGTAAAATGGAGACACTTAAGTGAGTGTAACAGTCATACAGATTGGTGAAGTGTAGTTACCTTACCTTATCCTTTTATTAAATGTATATGTTGCACTTCCTGTTAATATGAACACTGGCAAATATGAGCAGAACAGGCTATGGATAGTGTTGCCAGATTGGGTCGAAGACTTCCATCCCAAAAGCTCCTCAAAACCCTGAATCAAAAAGATTCCGAAGCTCATGGACCTCTCTTCAGTTCATCTCCTCACTTTTATGAGGTCTCACCTTTCTGTCTATGCCAAACCCACCTCTGGTGTTTGTTAACAAAGGACTCTATGTTGGTCTTGTTTGGCCATTGAAAAGCCTGGCAAATTTTAAGGAACTTGAGTCTGATATTTGACATCAAAGGGTTTGTCTATTTTTATGACAAACAATGTAAGTAGCATTTTACTTTTGGACTCTCTGACTCCAGTACCCAACTAACATCTGCAATTTTACAATCTTACAGATTGTCTGGGTACTGAAAACATTCTCTTCTCCCTTCATGGCATAAAAATAGGCATACTGTACGTCCTCTTCCAGTTAAATTATTTTTGAAGGGTGTTATTAATGAAGGGTGCTGATATTTCTGGCTGCCACTGTTTATTAGTTAAATTAAACTGTCAAATCCCTTTTCAATTACCATCATGTTCCTTATGTTTCTTACTCAGATTAGTACAGTGCAACTACTAATGTACTAAATAATGACTGCATACACAAGTTCCATATTTATGTCACAGCAGATGAGTACTTGTAATTGTTCTAATGTTGATGAATGTTTTCTTATCTTAGAGCTTTTTGCCCACAAAATTTCACTTTAATGTATCTAATACTCTGTCCAGTGTCAAATCAACCTACTCTTTCATTTATGTTTGTGTTTATCTGTATGTGTGAGATGTTTTTTTTTTCTCCTTCTCTATGCAGACTGTCTAACTGTAGTATTGGAGAGGAAGGTTGTGCTGTTGTGGTGAGAGCTCTGTGGTCAAACCCCTCACACCTAAAGGAGTTTGATCTCAGTTGGAACAAACCTCAAGACTCAGGAGTGAAGCTGCTCTCTAATCTTCTTGATGATCCACAGTGTAAACTAGAGAAACTAATGTGAGCATTATACATAATTATCCACCCTTTACACTTTTTGTCCATTTGCACTGCTAGAGATTTGCTTTTGAAAGTTGAAAATTATGTCTGATATGAAAATGTTGAAAATAGAAACACACGAAATCAACGCATGTTATTTTGTATTTGGAAAATGACATGCTTGAAATATATATAACACTTAAATACATTTAGAAAGGTTACATTAGAAAATGGTTGTTTTTATGAAGTAATATTTTAATATTACTGAAAACTATAAAAGATCTCACTAACCTACAGACCTAATAAGTCCATTTTATCACTGTAAACAGTATACAGTTTAAAATGCTGTTGTTAAGAAAAAAGGCTGATTCCAAAATTACATATTTTCAAAGTATGTGCTGTATTCAGTGAATAACTTACCATTGATGAAGTATGTACTTTAGGTATGCAAATGTGCAGTAAAAATACATACAGTGCATAGCTCATATCACTCGTTAGCAGCTGTTTACTCTTTGCAGGCTGTGTAACTGCAGTATTAGAGAGGAAGGTTGTTTTGCTCTGGCTTTAGCTCTGAGATCAAACCCCTCACACCTGAGAGAACTGAACCTGAGCTGGAATAAACCTGGAAACTCAGTGAAATTCCTGCATAATCTACTGGAAGATGCCAATTGCAAACTAAAGTCCTTAAAGTGAGTTTTTCTGTGGTGAATGTTACATTGTTTGTTTTGGTATCTGAATAACTAATATTACAATTATAATTATGTCTCATACTCTTTCTCTCATTTTTTTGTTAAACAGACTTTAGGCTCCATCCATTTGACACTGTCCTACAGAGTAGTCTGTATCTTTGTCTCTACTCCCTACAAGCAATAATTAAATAATATTTTGCATCCAGACTGCGTCCGTGAGATGGCCTCAGTGATTCAGCTCTCTACTATTTCTAGATAAAACACACTGACTCACTTACATTTTATAAGAATGTTGTATTAATGAACACATTAACCATGAATGCTGACATTAACACTAAGAAAAACAAAAACTTCTTTATTATGAAGGATCATGAGGATCCTCAAATGCAGCCTGTGTGTGTTTTGCTTCAAGACAGCAACCATACATTTGTGTTGTGTTTTACTTTCTTTTATATTAATTTATTCTTCATTCATTTATTCATTTATAATCATTAATCATTTTTATTATTAAATTTAATCATATAATCATTTATAATAATCATTATAGTCATTTATATACCCATTTCATTGATTCATTAATTGATTAGTCATTTATTTATATTATATTATTGTTTTTTATATTATTTTTCTATTGTTGTTTAGTCTTATTACTGTGTGATTTCAAGGGCTGTTTGTCTTCAGATACGAGGGAATGTTTATGGAAACTCAAGGTTTATGGGATGTTGATTTGAAGCAGTTTTAGTATAACAGTACTTGTTGAATTTGTGCTGGTTTGACGAAGTTTGAGCATTGAGACATGCACAACTAAAACTATTCAATAAACTCTGTTTCTTTTTATTATCACTTCGTCTCCTGAATTCTGCTCCTCACTGGCTTTTGCCTCAGTCAACTTCTTGGCTGATAGAAGACTGTTAATACAATTTTGGGTACCAGACAAAACTTCCTGTTAACAGGTTTTGAGTATTAAACTACTTTGCTAACGAGTTGTTCTGTTAACAGACAGAACTGATATTTTCTGATGGGATCTGGCATCCGGGGCTGGATCTTAATTATCTGGCATGGAGGCATGATAACAACTACCACAAATAGCAATACAAACATTACTGACTAAGCATTTCTAATACAACCTACAGTATACATAATTTTTATAGTAAGTGGCTATAAAAAGAAAGAACTCATGAATAAAACTATTCATAGCATTATTTAAAGCTGCCTAAAAATTCAGTACTGTAGTACTCTTAGGTTGTTCCAAGCATTTTGGAGAAGTTGCCACAGATATTCTATGGGTTTATACTGTCTACTTTATTGAAATATTTAATAAATAAATAAAATAATAATAATAATAAAATATGTAAAAAATGTATATATTATATTCATTTTTTACCCTCTTTGTGTTACGCTCTGCTGTATAAAATTGAGTATGTTTTATTATGCTTACATGTGTAGATCACATACTTTATGTAATTACACATTTTTAAATATAAATTCACTAATATTCGTACAGACTTTTTAATCTGCTTACAAGAGTTGCTAAAATTAGCTTGTTTTCAGTTGATTGATGTTTTTGATAACTGAGTTTGTAGTTGGTGTTTTGAATAAATGGTAGAAGAAAAAACATGACTCCTTTTAAAACATTTATGTCTGTGTATCTTTGCTATCTTTAGCTATATGGTGCATGCATTTAAGAGAGTCAAATTACATATATTTATTTAAGACATTTTAAGAGGCTATAGCTGTGAAATAATATAAATAAATACAAGTATTTTTTTAAGCCTGAGGCTTAAAACTTAGCTGCAATATGCAGTACTGACAGCATCAAATTATGGTGCATAGATGAGAAATTTAAATGTGAGTGATTTGCAGGATATTCTCATAAAAAGTCAAACATGACTATAAATTTACAACATTGATATCTGTGTGGTTCTCTTTGCTGGATTCATATTCATCAACACCTGAACATTCCATGATGTCACAATGAACGCTGCCTCTACATTCAGACACAGTTCATTCATATGATTCAGCTGTTTTTCAGATTGTACATCTTGAGTACTGACGAATGATAACAACAAAGTTATGGGAATAATGGGAATTTTGCGCAAACTAATGTCAATGTGCTGCTGGGTAAGTAGCCCACCTGACTTAAATCACCAAGAATTAATCTGCCAACTGACAATTAACTGAATTTCAAAAATAAATATCCACGTAACATTTCATGTTAAAAAAGAAAGAAATTTATGATTTTGTGGACATTTTCATTACTGTAACATACGTATGTTATCCTACACAGACATCTTTTTTTAGCTTAGCCATAATTCCTAAAAGATAAATACTACAAAGATGTATAAATACCCTACAATGTAAATATTTTTCATTATATTAATACAAAAACAAAAAAGTATTGAGAATGACTTTTACAGATGCAAAACAAAATCTTCATGGTTATAAACACAGACCTCCTTTTCTTCATGCTTTTCTTCTTAATTTATTTCTTCCATTTTAGGGTGAAATATGTTATTTATTTATTTAATCACATACCAAGCCTAAGTTTTAACTACTGTCACTTCTTTGCAGACTGAAAGTGATGATTCAGACTACTATGCACTACCATCAGACTGCTTTATGACCACATCGCTCAAGGTAAAGTGCGTATTTGGCGCCCCCCTTGTTTTTCTGAAGAAACGGGGACATATGCGGCAGGGCGTTCCTGTGGTGCTCCTACAGATGGTGGAGTTTTTGGAACAATATGGTAAGAGAAGTATAAGTGTTTTTGAAAGTGCTCTTCTCAGAGTAGTTAGTTTTGAATTGTTAAACGTATGCTGGGATTATTTGTACCATGTGAATTTGTGCATGTGTGTGTGTGTATATAGGTCTCCATCAGAGGGAATTATTCCGTGCCAGTGGATCAGAGGCACGGCGCAATGAGTTGAAGAAAAGTCTGAATGGTGGCGAGTTTCAGTCTTTTCGCAGCGATGATGTCCACGCTGTGGCCTCTCTGCTGATTCTCTTCCTGAGAGAACTGCCTAATGGACTCATCCCATGGTGGAGTGCCAAATGGCTCTTGAGTGTCTACACAAGTACGTTCACACTCCAGAGTATTTCTGTCTGCCTACACCTCCAAAACTCCAAATTGGACCGAATGTGTTTTAAATCTTAACTCTATCATGCAGAAACCAAAGGGAAGGTTTTGGACCTCAAGCGTGCAAAGAAGGTCCTGGAGAGTTTTGCACCCGAAATCTTCAACATCCTGTGCTTGCTTATTCACTTCCTGTCTCGTGTAGCTGCTTATAGTCATATCAACCACATGACTTCAGCAGACTTGTCTGAAATTTTTGGACCCTGCATTTTTGCGTGAGTATTTGTGTGTTTATATTATTCGTGAAGCTTCAGAACTTTTGCTAATAATTTTGAACCAGTGGTTCGGAGCGCTTATCAAACTGCCAAAGTCTTGTGATTTCTTAGATTGCAATGAATTAATTGACTTAGTATTCTCCTCTAAGGTAATGGGTCCATCAAGTTCAGGCACTAAAAGAGCATCAACCTTAGGAAAGTTGATACGCCCCAATAAATTGGTTCATTTCTGTAATGTTTCATAATGTCAGTGGTTTGATGCTAGTGGTCAATCTCTGTGAACTCATGAACCAGTGTCTATGCTTTTTACCTGATCTCAGATCAGTTTTATAAATCTGTAGACATTTTAATGACACATTTAAGGAAGAGTTGTAGTTAGTATTCTCTTATTGACCAAAATAATCCCTAAAATTGAATAAAGCAACATTTTATACAGACAGTTCATATTTTATGGTACTAGATTTTTGGTAAATTGCATTTAATAGATTACACGTTCAATAAAACATTTGCGGTTGGTTTGTAAAAGGTGTTTTTATGCATGAGTTTTGACAGTGAATCAACTGAAGTGAATGCTTTGCAAAATGACTCAAAGTTTTGAAATGCTTAATTTCTCCTATCACAGGTAGCCTATGCTCTTTTGTATTTGTCAGTCAAATGAGGAAGAGGATAGCATGTTTTGTTTATAAATTGAGCATAAATTAGCTTTCTAAAACACAGATACATACCCTGAACAGTTCTTGTGAAAATCCACCTTCAACATGTTTATTTGCTGTGTTTGCAGTGTTCGTGACAGCCACATCAAACAAGTGGAAGAACAGCTGTGTATTTATCTTACACAGCAGCTAATTGACAACGTCACGTTCCTGCTCCCGAACACGTACCCTCCCAAACACACCACCGGTGACTGCCCTCCATCACCCTCTCCTGCTTCTCTGAGTGTGGGAGCCGCCCACAGGACGCTATTATCCGGCTTCTGCTTCAGCTGTCTCTCTGTTATCTGGTGAAAGGCCTACTTCAGAAGGACATTCAAAGCAGGACTGTACAACAAATAAGAAGCAGAAAAATGACCTCCAGGATATAACAAAAATAAATAAATGAATAAAATAACATCAGTACAATGATTAATAGATTATTATCGATACTGTCCTTTATTCCAACACAGGAACATTAGTCACATCAGACAATTTAAAGGCTGGCAGTGATGCTCTTGAAACTGATCGTTGAAGACAACTGAATTTGTACACAAGCCCTACTGTGATGACTATAGAAATTTCAGTAGAGGGAAAAAAAATAAACAAATTCACAGAGTATATAAAAAAGAAACACACACACACACACACACACACACACACACACACGTTGTGTTTCCATGTTTTATGGGGACATTCCATAGGTGTAATGGTTTTTATACTGTACAAACTGTATTTTCTATCACCCTACACCTAAACCTACCCCTCACAGGAAACTTTGTGCATTTTCAGATTTTCAAAAAACTTTATTATGTGTGATTTATAAGCTTGTTTCCTCATGGGGACTTAAAAAATGTCCCCACAAGGTCAAAATTTACTGGTATTAATATCCTTGTGGGGACATTTGGTCCCCATAACGTGATAAATACCAGGCGCGCGCACACACACACACACACTCTTGTTCTGCTATCCTTGTGGGGACTCTCATTGGCATAATGTTGTTCTGCTGTACAGACCATATTTTCTATCGCCCTACACCAACCCTACACCTAAACCTACCCCTTACAGGAAACTTACTGCATTTTTAGATTTTCAAAAAACTTCATTCTGTGGGATTTATAAGCTTGTTTACCCGTGGAGACCTCAATTTAGGTCCCCACCATGACAGAAGTCCCCATAAGTCTGTGTGTATTCAGGTTTAAGTCCCCACCGGGATATGAAAACAAGTACACACACACACACACACAATATTTGCAATACTTTTCTTTTAAATAAGTATTTTATGCTCACCAAGGCGTTTATTTGATGAAAAATACAGTAAAACAGATATATTGTGAAATATTATTGCAATTTTAAATATTTTTTATTTGAATATATTTTAAAATGTAATTTATTCCTGTGATCGAAGCTGAATTCTCAGCATCATTACTCCAGCCTTTAGTGTCACATGATCCTTCAGAAATCAATTTAATATGCTGATTTGCTGATGAATAAACATTTAGTAGTAGTATTATTAATTATTATTAATATTTTTGTAAGCTTATGTGGTACACTACAATTCAAAAGCTGTGCTGCCTGCAAGTTTTTTTTTTCTCAAATATATAAATTAATACTTTTTTCAACAAATCAAATAACCAAAAGTGAGAGTAAAGACGTATAATTCTAAAATATTTCTGTTCCAAATAAATGATGTTCTTTTGAACTTTCTATTCATCAAAGTATTTTGAAAAACATGTATCATCCTTTCTTGAGCAGCAAATCAGCACAATGATTTCTGAAGGATGTATTGTGATTGATTATAATATAAACTAGCCTTTGTAGGCTATATCATAAACAGTACAAAATAACTTATATACCGTAAAATACAGTGTGATTCAACTGCCAAATAAAGTCTAATTACAATCAAAATAAACAGACACATAAAGAAATCAAACATATCAAAGCATAAGGCGTAAAAATGACAAAATCTTTCCAAGTGTTTGCTATCTAGATAACAGTTGCAGACCAGATGAAAAGCTGTTGCGAGCCGCTCAATGCGAATATTTCACTGAGTTGTATTAGATCAGGGTGATTTTGGTGTTGTTATTATTTATTGAATCTATTTTCCCCCAGTAATTAGTTCCTTAGTAGTTCACCGCCTCTGAGAAAAGTAACAGATAACACGAGACTCAGCCGCTCGAAGCACTTTATGATTGAGCCACTGTTTAAACGTTCGTTTGTACCTGAATAATGACCCAGAGAAAGCTTTAACAGTCATTTCACCGAAAAACGCAGTGTATCTGCAAACATCAGGGCACCTAGCGCCGCCCTTCGCCGCCGCACCGCTACTACAGCCTCCAGCTTTTCTCCGCGTCGGGAACGCTTTGTGAACTGAACGCCAAGCTGCGTTCAGACATGCGCAGAGAGGAATGACACTGCAGAACGGGCGTGGTTTGAATCTAATCTAAAAATCCCGTACAATAACAACAGCCAAACCGTTCCAATATCAACAACAGACGTGCATTACAATAAACGCTTTGCGATAAACACTGCGCGAGTGACAGCGGCGGACCGAGCATGTCTGCACACGGTACAAGTGCATCTCTTTATAATTCACATTAAACGCTTCACATGACATTGGCTCAAAATAACACATCAAATTATGTGTTTTTGGTTATTTCTGTATAATGTTTTCCAGGCTTTTTAAAACAGAAGTAGCTCCATATTCTCGCTGTGCGTTTATTCTTCACACCGTTTACTGCGAAGTGAACGATCAAGAGAACGGAAGTAACGAATGTCAGCTGTTTTGACGGAACGCTTTGCATTGTCTGTCAAACACCAAATACCGATTACAAATGACATTTACATGGTACCAGAGACTTAAACTATCATGCACACGTCTAAAAATCATGTCTGTGGTATTA
>JAFVLL020011188.1:12500-15510 GCA_021397915.2 Tor tambroides
TATGGAGCCATTCTGAAACTCGATGAGAAGTTTGAGATGCTCCAGGCCAAAGTAGCAAGCATCCAGACCAGTCATCAGAATCCAGCTGTCCACTCTCAGGTAAAAATAACACTACTCACATGTTACAATATGAATAATGAGTATATTACAGTTACATTTGTATGTATGTGCTAAATGGGTCATGAACTGCCTTTTTTATTATTTTGTACTGTTCTCTGAGGTCCCCTTATAATGTTATAATGATTTTTACATCGAAAATCACCATAATTTAGAAGTAATAGGAAATTTTTTTGTCCTGTTTTTAACCCGCCTCTTCAGAATGCTCTGTTTGAATATATATAATATTTATAGGCGTGGAGGATTGTAGACTCAGAAGTACATGCCACTGCTATGATTGGCTGACAGTTGTGTATGTTTGACAGTCTACGTCCTTCACAAATAAACGCTGCTGTAATTTAGGTCAAAAATGCATAAATACTCAGTACATATTAAATTATCTGTAATAACAGACAAAGTAATAGTGAGCATGTAATGAAAACAGTTACTCACACTTGTGTTGTGTTGCATTACTGTCGGATCCAATATAGTCAGCACAGCATCGTCTTTTAGTTTCAATCTTTTTGAAAATCCCGCATCGAACTGTGCCTTGTTTGTAAACGAATCCGCAGTAAAATGAAGTGAACAAAGGACCAAGTTCTTACTGACGCGGTCTGGAACTTCATTAAAAAAAAAAGTTCATTAACTCTTTCTGACTTTGGGATCAGAAGGAAGGCGATGCCAAGACTGTTTTTCCACAACTTGGCACTGCACAGCATCTTGTTGTCTTCAGTGCATCTTTATTGTTTGCTTTCTACGTAGACTTGCACGTTCACCTGTCTCGTAAACACTACATGCGCAAATCGGTGGGCGGGGCTAAACAGGCAATTATGTAGAAGCAGGCATTGATCATCTTCTGCGGAGGCGGTGCTTATCCAGACTATTACATCATAGAGTTGTACGTTCCACAAGCTGTTGTTTTGGCAGACTGCCTTCAATATAAACTGTTTTTAGACTAATGAGAAAGTTTTGATTTCTGAAACTTACAAGATGTTTTTATAGTACAATGACTTTTGAAGGGATGAAGGGAATTTTGGTTTCTCAGTTCATGACCCCTTTAAATAAACGTGTGGTAATATACTGATAATCAATTGAATTGATGATTTTATAATTAATAATTAATATAAATAATCATTAATATTTGAATATCTAATTTGGCTATTTTCTATATGGAATTTAATTTATATGGAATTCTATATGGTTGCAAACAAAAAGATCATTCATAGCATTATTATTATTATATAGATAGTTTGATTGTCATTAATATATGACCACATTAGTTGAATACTATGTGTTTTTTTTCTTTCAGCATTAGTTAAGAACTTCATGCTTCACTTTCTTCCTCTCATTTTAGAGGAGGTATTTGTCATCCAGCTACAGAGACAGCTGCCAGCCCAAGTCTGAAACCTTGACTGGTTTTGAAGCGTCTATGCCCCGCCTCGTTCATATTTCCTCTACATCTCCGCTTCCATCTGTGGAGAGCAGGAAACCTCCTACACTCTCCCCCGGCCCAGAGGTGCCCAGCCCTCCTCAACTTGTTATCCAGAGCCAGTCGCACATCTCGGTCAAGGCCACTGCGCCAACCCACAAAACACAAGAAGCTTTCAGCAGGAATAAAATGAGTCTCATGCAGCATCTTGAGCGGGTGAAG
Source organism: Tor tambroides (assembly GCA_021397915.2). Classification (NCBI taxonomy): domain Eukaryota; kingdom Metazoa; phylum Chordata; class Actinopteri; order Cypriniformes; family Cyprinidae; genus Tor; species Tor tambroides. The sequence goes on from JAFVLL020011188.1 coordinate 14,248, forward strand.
AGACCAGCTGAAATAAGCTCAGAGATCAGTGACCAAGCTTCAACTGCAGATCTGACGAATACGAGTAAGAGAGTCTTATTCCAGTAAAACAAGAGACATTTACTTAGTTAGGAAGAATAACATCCTACTCTTGCTTTCAGAGAGTATAGTTAAGTATAAAGCAATAGTTCGCACAAAAATTAAAATGTGCTGAAAATTTACTCACCCTAAGGCCATTTAAGATGTAGATGTTTCTTTATGGGAACAGATTTGGAGAAATGTAGCATTGCATCACTTGCTCAGCAATAGATCTTCTGCAGTGAATGGGTGCCGTCAGAATGAGAGTCCAAACAGCTGATAAAACATCACAATAATAAGAAACAAACAGACATTTTAACTTTAAATTTCTGGTCAAAATCTATAAAATTTCATTTCATTTATTTACTTATAAAGCACAAATAAACACAACAAGAGTTGACCACTGTGCTGTACAGAAGAAAAAGGTCAAATAAAAAGAAAGAAATAATAATAAAAATAATACTCTAAATATAAATTAAAAGGAAACCAAGAATTATAATGAATTAAATGCAAGGGTAAAAAGATGAGACTGTAACTTAGATTTAAAATCATATACAGAAGATGCAGATCTCACGGATAAGGGAAGAGTGTTCCATAGCCTCTAGGACCGGCCACTTCAAACGTATAACACTTACTTCAGTCCTCTCATATCAAAATCCACCCACATATTTGTTTAGAACAGTTTTAGACTATTTCTTGCTTGTAAACAGTGCTCGATCTGTGCATATTTCTCTCCTGACAACTTTTTCAATGCAGAAAGCAATATTATGGATAGAGTACTCGTATTTCAGCCAGAAGCAAAGTTTGAAGTTAAAAACATGTAGCTTTTCACTTCACATGACATTAACTGATGGACAGGAGTGGTGTGGATTATTTGTGGAGTATTGTGATGTTTTTATCAGCTGTTTGGACTCTCATTCTGACGGCACCCATTCACTGCAGAGGTTCCAACAATGATCAATGCAGCAATAATTTATATTAATGCTGCCATTTGTGTCTGTTTCTGCTCCCGTAGGTTGTCTGGGCAGCTCTGACAGGAAGGTGTTCCTCTCTAACTGTATCGTACAGAGGGCTGGTAAAATGGCACGACCCAGTGCTGCGGTGCGGTACCTGTCGAGAAACATCTTCACAGCGGAGGAACTCTCTCAAAGCAGCACCACTGGAAACACAAAGAGACGCCTCAAGAGACTCGACCCAAACAAGATC
>JAFVLL020011189.1:0-22175 GCA_021397915.2 Tor tambroides
GTATCCCTTGATCGGCTGCTTATGATTCATTGCATGAGTGAAGCATACTGGGAAGGGTGTCTCTTCAGGATTGATCCGTCTCCAGTGGCGACAGGCCGCTTGATTGATTTATCGGCCAGGGCTCCTCCACTGCTTAGCTTTTAATGAGACAGTAATAGCCCCCGGACAACTCAGAGACGAATGCATGCCAAACCCAGGCTGACCATGTGTGTATGTGCGTGTGTGCAGAATATGTAACCACGAGTACAATCAATTTCACATAAACTGACCAGAGGCAGACAGGGAAAAGAAATTGAAAGATTTGAGCGCCAGTACATCAAGAGGAAAAGTGTCCATAGCCTATAACAAAGATGCTGGGATGAGAAATGAGACAACACCAGGGAAAAAGAAAAAAAAAGAAAAAAAAACAAAAAAACAATAGCAACATGCCTAAAGACAGAGATTTCCAGAGCACTAAAACGGTGTCAGAAAAAGAGATAATACCAAAAAGGGACAGCAGAGGAGAATAGATAGTGAGTGAATGAGATAAAAAGAGAGACATAAAGCAGCAGGAGAAACAAGAGACGGCTGATTGCCAGTGCTCTGTCAGTCTGGGTGCTAATTAAAGGCCCTCTCTCTCAGTGCACTCTGCAGTCAGCCGCCAATTTCCAGAAGCATTAGTTGGCATGGCCGCTGGCATCCCCTTGCCCCTGCCTTCATTGCCTGTCATTTTGTGAGGAAAGGGCACTCACATCAAGACAACCTGTGATTTGAACAGGAAATAATGGAACAAAGAGAAGAGCATCTATTTCACACATACATATTGCTAGGTGCAAAGGTGCAGTCGCAGGACTTCACATACGCACAGCAGTGGCGTTTTTTCTGAGGAGGCAGTGAAAAATCATTCTGATGAGAAATTAATCAAAGAATAATGTATAACGTTTTCTTAGGAAAACTGCCCAACAGCGACAACGTTGGATAACGTTTCACAGGGGAGGCAGCATCTTTTCTGGCCACTTTATTCTTAAAATTAAATACATACGAAATGCATGTAATATTTGATGAACGCTGTAATTATTGTTCAACTTTTTAATTGCAGTTAAAAGGTGCAGCTCTGTTGGGAATATTCGAAATTCAAAAATATTTACCTCCTCAGGCAATAAAGCATAAATCTCCTTCTGTTCCTCCAAAATGAAGAATGGTAATGTCTGAATGTGCTTACAGATGTGTTAGAAATCCAAGCATGCAGGGCCAGGCAATTGTGTTTTGGGACGGTGACTATTGAGTGATTGTCTCCAGTTTTAAAAGAAAATTATGGAAATGATGAAAGATGGTGTATACTAGCCTAAGGTGTCATTCTTCTGCTTTGCTATATATTGTATTTTCCCCACTTCCTAACTCTAGCTCCAACTCTCTTCTTTTAATTGGCTTGTCATGAGCTTCCTATTATGGATGGACCTTTCTCCCTCCATCTTTACCTCCATCTCTTAGTAAATGAGGCTGCATTCCCCCAAGCACACTAATACACTGTAGACACAGTATTTTAAGTGTTTTGCGAGTTCACAGCGTGCACTGAAATAGACCTATGGAATTATTTATGTGTGACTTACTCCCATGTATAATTCAAAGATTTACTAATTTGTGTGACCTTTACCCTCTAACAGTCTCTATACTTTAAAATGAATTACCTTTTTTATATGTGACTGAACGGATAGTCACATATAGATCTATCTCACCTGCATTGGTCACCTGCTAATTAATTCATGCTACTGCTTCAAAAGTATAATTCATTCTTGTGGTCACATTTACCATTGCTTTATGAAATATCACAGGTGAAACCCAATTATTTCAATAGGAATCCATGCGCATGATAGCAAAAAAGTTCCCCAGATATGTTCAAGGCCACACACTGACTGACGCACAGCTGCTTGGTTTGAAAGTGATTTCTATGTGAGCTGTGCTTCATACATTGCTACAGTATTGATGGTGGACTTTTTCATCATCTACAGCTCACAAGATGGACAATGAGTGAGCATAAGGGACACCTTGTTGAAAAATCCATCATATACAGGTAGCTGGCTTCTAGCTGATCTAGCTGGTCCAAACCAATGCAAGCTGATCATTAGTAGCCTGTCCAGCTACCATGTTCCAAAAACAGCTTGACCATCTTAACCTGGTATGACCGGCTTGTAGCTGATTTGTGACTGGATCAGCTAATAGCAAACTTAGGCTAGTTAATCAGACCAGCTAGGAACAATCTACCAAGTTCCAAAATGCTTAAAATAGTTAAGTCAAGTCAAGTCACCATTATTTATATAGCGCTTTTTACAATGCAAATTGTGTCAAAGCAGTTTTACAGTATTAAACGGGGAAATAGTGTGTTGAAATAGTGTGTGGTTCTCCTCTGGCCAGAGGAAACCAGCGGTTTAATTCTAGGCTGCAACAAAGTCAGATTGTGCAGAGGACTCATCTGGTTTCTGTGGTATTGTCCCAGTGGCCTTAAATAGATTTTCAAGCAGGGCGGAAATATCAAGATGGAAGAGAGAAGCCTTAATGAATCCTGCACTACTTTAAAAAAACGACAATGAACAAGTACATGAAGAGATCCTTTGGAAAAATCTTACACAAGCCGCATTAAAATGATAATTAAATCTCAAGACCACAGCTGCACATATGTTTCTATCTATGTCTGTGCTCTTGGTTCGTATGCTCTCATGTTGCCTTGACACACAAAATCATCTTCCCACACACTGTTCAAGAAGGTCACATGGCTCCTTCCTGGGTCACTACGCTGAACCCACGCTAAACATCCTGTTAGCATCCTGATAGTGTTCTATTAGCACCCTACAAGCAAACCCTTCCGGCCATCTAACCCATAATGCTACCGATGGGCCCAGCAGTCTCAGAACAATGTGGGTATCTCCATGCATATCAGCTCAGAAAAATATACCAAGTTTGGCGGTTTGAATGTGTCAACGAATAAGTCCTCAATTTGAGTGCAGGGGTTAAAGTTGGGGTTGCTGATGTAATACTCCTGGGTGGCCCGGTAAGCCGAGTGTAGGTGGGATGTAGGTGTGTGCTATAGTTTTATCTCTCCAGGTAGGAGCCATGTACGACAGAGAGTAGGAAAGAGAGCGAGAGGGTAAGAGAGAACATGAATAGTCTTTTTTTACATGCACTTCCCTTCCTATGCTTTCTCTTAGGGAAACTTGTGTCTCAGATGTTGAAATCATTAGCATAAACATTACAAAGAAACAAAAGCATAACACATGCTTGCAAATGCCTTATCCTGCAAATCCTGTACTCGAGAGACGTGCAGTGTGAATACGTCTCATAAAACTCTGCCAAGGTTGTGTAGTTTTGCTTTTAAATCTTATTTTAATGTGCGGTTTCCCACAAAAGGCCAGGTATGTGACTCACTTGCAACACCCACAAGAAAACCCAATATTTCGGCAAAAGAATCCAAGTGCGAACCTAGCGCAAACAGCAATTACAGAGCAGTAAAGAGAACGGTATACTGTGGCCAAAAGGAGAAAAAACGGCTTCTGTGGTGTTTTTTATTGTTCATTTTACTCACTGAACAAATGCATGTGTGCTATCAACACCTGATTCATCTCTAATGTGTTTTTTTAAACTGTAACCGTAATCATCCTGCAATTTACGTTGATCAAATAGATCCAAATAAAACTGAGCAAACTGGTTTCCTAACCGTCACACCGACTTGCTATTTAAGTGATTGGGAGTTTGTTGAATAATTCTCCAATTTTTGGCGGGAAGTTGCGAGACCAAGCTTTCTGTGCAGCTGTCAGCATCGCCCTGGGCAGTCACATGGATGAGCTGGATGGAATAATCAATGACACCTGTCAGCAATGAAAGCTCATCATGGAAGAGGACAAAAAGCTTTCCCAGTCAGGTGAACAGTGGCTCTCACAGCGTGAGTATAATGCTGGCAGAGTAGATAAAGTCAGCAAGACACTCGCATATGTCCTGTACTTCCTACATTGCCACTTCTCACTCCCTGACAGCTGTGCTTCATGGGACATTTTTTTCCAGATGGACTCGTCGACTTGCTGTCGAAACCAAATTAGCACACAATGTAAACATACAGCAATTCAAGAGAAAAAAAATTCTGTCATCGTCAGCCCAGCCATTTAGAAGGCAGATCCCAGCACACATGTAGGTCCCCGCAGTGCTCTCCACTTATCTATCGCACATTCACCGCACAGTTCTGCACATTCACGCTCCTCTCGTTGGAAATGATTTGCGCCTTAGCAAGTAACTTTGTGTAAGAAGCTCTCTATACTATACCTACCTACCTGCTGCTGGCCACTTTTCTTGTTATCTATCAGCGCAAGAATTACTGAGCTTCCAAAACACTCACTGGAAAGGAAAAACAGAAGTACAGATCAAGTAAATCAAGTAAAACTCATTCACAGAAGTTTGTGAAGTTTAGCGGACACTTGCATGCAGAAGGTTCATCCACTCCTGACAGCAAAATGGAAATATTTCCATGACTTTCTAACATTTGCAGATGGAGAATGTAACTGTGAAATGTAAGTTATGCACTGAGGAAAACACCACATCTCAAACGCAATAAATGGCGCAAGTAGCCTATCTGTCAGCAGCACATCTGATGGGGCAAGCCACTCTTAAACTATGTTAACTATATAGTACGAGTTATTTTAAAGCCCTTAATATAAAGCATGTCTCATGTTTAGAACAAATTGGATTATGCACTTTCCCCACAGCAGCTCACTCTGTGTCCTCTGCTCAGATGCACTTTTATCAAACTACTGTATATCAATATAAACAGTACTGCTTCATTCCATATTGTTTACAATATATATATATATATATCAATATGCAAATTTGATATACTGCCCAGCTCTACTCCAAAACAAAGCATGATCTATTCTCAGTTTAATATACAGATGGTCCCTATTGGAATATAGAAGAGGAACATTGGTTTCAGGAATGGACAAAGGTTTTATAAATAACATTATAATCTATGAATATTAAGGCAAAAAGTGTTTGGAACAGACAGCATATGATGCCTCCTCTCACACAAAATTAATGGCAGTTTTCCAGAATTGCTCCAGCTGAAACTGAAAGTAGTTTTAGTTTTAACTTTTTTCGAGCACCTTACCTTAGACTGCATTTCCCTCTGCGCCACTGGCCATCCCATCATACTTCTGCTGCTGTCTGTCTTTACAAGCCTCTTCACCTACTAAAGTAAATATGGTGAAGGATAAATGTTCAGTACAGTCCTGCACAGATCAGACCAAAGTAATCACACAAATGAATCACCACATTTGAAATATAAAGATGCACTGTATATTAACAAAATTGTGAATGCACTGTTTATTAACAAAAGAATGTGAAAACAACTGTTTCAGACATATCTGTGAAAACCAAAATCTATGAGCTAGATAATACAGCAGGAAATAAATCATGCTTGTATAGGTCCCAGGCTGGTTTTAAGTCCCAGTTCTATACTGTCTGCAGCTATATATGAAAAAAATAAATTAGCCTCCAATGAATCTCTGTGATAGTAACCAAAGTGGCTCTCTCTCCATCTCTCTTATCACACACTCAAACACAAAGACACACTGCCGAGTACACACATTTTGCTGAAAACTAATAATCCTCACATGCATATTGTGATGGGAACGGCAGACAAGGCGGTTAATTGGCTCCCCACTCGAGTGACAGGTACAGTGGAAATTTAAACTCTGCGACAGGAAAGAGGGTGATATTAAGTACTGAAAGCAGTGCATTAAATTATAAACCTCCCATCAGTCACACCCATACCCACACACACACACACACACACATATATACACACACACACTCTCACACACTGAGCAGATGAATTGTCTGCTGTCAATTCTTCTTTCTTAAATGCATGCAGGGCTGGAATCATTAGCCGTTCCTGGCCCTGGAGCGAAAGAGGCTGACAGAGAGATCTTTAACTGTAATAGATGTCAGACTTAGCGAGACTCTCTTCATAAGTGCCAATCTGCAGCCACACAGGTAGCAGCTGGGGAGGAGAGCCAAGGAAGAATAATGATGAAGAGAGAAAGACAGGAAAGGGAGGCTGAGAGAGAGAGACAGAGAGAGAGATAAACTTTTCAAGTCTCTTTATTTGCCAAAGGTTAAAACATTGTTCAAAAATGCATAAAAAGGATGAAGACAAAATAATTCAAAAATGATTACCATTCAAACATTTGAGGAGGTCAGTAAGATTATTATTATTTTTTCTTTTTGGAAAGATTTTTTTTTTTTTTTTTCAGCAATGATGCATTAAATTGATCAACAATTACAGGAAAGATATTTATAATGTGACAAGATTTATTTTTTCAAATAAATATTGTTCTTTCTATTCTTAAAAATCTGAAAAGAAAGTACCACTGCTGAAAATTCAGCTTTGCCATCACAGGAAAACAAACAAATAATCAAACAAAAAAACATTTTAAAATATTAAAATAGAAAACCGTTTATTTATTTATTTATTTTCTCACAATATTACTGTTTTTACTTGATCAAAACAAGTGCAGCCTTGGTCAGAAAAAGATTTCTTTCAAAAACATTAAAAAAAAACAAACAAAAAAAACTCTTACCAACCCCATGTATTTATACACACTGTGCATTCAGTAAACACAAACCTTGCATTTTTTCAATCATTGAAATTGAAGGCCGTAATACCTTCACACACATTACACAGAGGACTTCCTGAGGGCATTTTTAGCTAAGGTGTTTTAGGGAAAGCAGACCCCCTGTAGCTGAAATTCTTTGCTCAGGAAAAACAGAGATGTTTTCACCCTCATCATGTGTCTCTAATGAGTCTATAGTCCTGTGGAACCAACTCTATGCCAAATTACCTGACCTGATGCCAGGCCTGGAAGCCAAATTATCTGCAGATATCTATCCATCCATGCTCACTAAAAGTCCAACTTTGGTTATATCTGCAGTCCTCTGCAGTCTTCCTGCATAAAAGCTGTTCATTCTTCAATCAAAGACCCTTGAGCACCATTTATTTCAAATTGTCCATGCTTTTAATATCAACCTATAGAAACAAATCAGTGCCAAATTTCCACAAAAACAACCCTAGATATTTAAAACCAGTTTTCCCCCACTACTAGTACCTGATATTTTGTGGTCCAGCAAATTAATGGGCTATTTATCAGTCGTGCCACTGTAAATTTTTGCTGCTAGAGAGGATACAAAGCTTCTTTCATCTGTATTCCACTTACAGATCAAATCAAATTGATTAAAGCTTCTGTTTTCAAAAAATATGACTGCTTTGTACATACAGATGCCTGCCTCCTCTCGCACGGAGAACAGGTCATCACACTGGGCTTCGGTATTGTATTACACCTGACTAATGAGGGGAAAAATACTTTCATTAAATATCTCACAAAACAGACAAAGCCCTCATGGTCACCAATGCACTCCCAGCATGCAGAAGAAATACTACCTTTTATTAAGCACAAAATTGCACGCTAATACGTCAATAACTTTCACATTTAAAACATCACTAGAATAAAAAATAAAATAAAACCAACTTTACAAATTATGTTTTAAATGGATTTTTTTCCCAATGCACATCAAGTTAAAAACAAGCTTGTCCTCATCAGTATAACATATTACTACCCCAAAACACCACTTTTCTCTAAAGGTTCCCAAATCTTCTACCAATGCATAATGAACAAATTCAATTCTCAATCCCATCTCAATTAAACCCTTAAACATTCTCTCAAGATCCACTCCACCTGCCCTGATCTCTTATTCTTCCTAGTCTTTCAAATCACCAGTTTTGCAGTGCAAGATGTAATTTAACAAACACTGTTGTCTGTGGAAGCTCTTGCACATTGCCCTACACATTTGGCCTAATTTAATTTGGCTGAGGATGTTGTTTCATATAACTCTAGGATATATACAAGACTGCTCACACATTTGTTAATTTATAACTACTGCCATGTCATATGCACAAGAGGTCAGTATAATTATTACTGTTTAACATCACTTACAGTTACAAATCCCACAAGATCTCCTCTCAGTCTACATAAAAGTGGCTCAATGGCAATAATATAACTACCCAGAAAGCAAACACTGAAAACCCATTTTTAAAGACAGAAACATCAGAATATAGATGTTTCACTCCTGATATAAAAACATCAAAAGATTGTCCATGATACAACAGAAGTCTGGTCTGGTCTCTGTGAATAATTGTATCCATTTGTGAAAAATTATGAACATTTAAGCCTATTTGCTAAGTAATCTGATAATATTTCATAGTAAATGCACAATAAAGAGACAGTTATTCAGCTTTAGAAAAGATTCAAAATGCTTGTTTTGGTTGCTTGGAAAACATTGCCCGTTGGCAGATGCTTAGCAGGGATCCAAGATCCCTCTAGGAAATAGTCTTAACTACACCTGCAAGCTCCTGGAAGCTTATGTCACAATTTAAAGTCTCTCCATGTTTAAGTTCTAACTGGTCTCTAATACCTGCAGAAAGACATCCATTACCATTAATCTCAATGGCAGTTGATTGGCTGCCACATGACCTTCCTAGAGTACTATTTGAAATCTGCCATATCACCTGCCAAACCACATAAATTAAATAAATAAAAGCAACCTTTGAATGGCCATCAATGGAGAAAGTTTTTTTTTTTTTTTTTTTTTTTCCTCCAGATGTTGTATCTACCAGCAGGGGCTAACAGGGCCAAGCTAACCAGCTAAACTTTGACCTCTTGGTGGAAGGTAATAGATCTGCAACAATATGCAGTCCAGTTCATAATAAATCTCCACAATCAGCCTCCTCATTTCATCTGAATTATCTATGAATGTTTCATTGGGGCCCTGCAAATGAAGCACATTTCTGCTGAATCTTTATTTAAAGTAAAAAAAAAAAAAAAAAAAAAAGCAAGCAAGCAGGAGCTTCCATTTCTTTCTTATATTCAATAACTGAATATATTCTTGACTTTATTAAAGCAGTTTTAACTTTTCATGCAAGGAGTGGTTTAACTCCAACCTTTTGGTACTGAGTTCAGCATGTTTATTTTCTCATATTTCACTTTTCAACTTCTGAACTTTATTTCTGACTTTATAATATTTGAAAAACACAGCTTTGACAAGAAATTTGAATGTGCATTTTTCCAGCCTATTGACTTTCACAGCTTTTTTGTGACCTACACTCTTTCGACAAACAAGTAAACTCCTCACATAAATATGTCATGCAACTATTTCCAGATTTTTTGTAGTTTCCATATTGTGATTATAAATATTGTTTGGAAAAGTAGTAGCATATGCCATTAAACCCTTAATAGTACCTAGGCTACTTTACATTATCAAAGTCCTCCGTACGGTTCCAGGCAGCAGTCATAACTACACAGATGTTGTCGTCACATTGCAAAAAAATACTGTCCCACCTCTTCCTTTACCTATTGCACCCTTTCAAAGACTTTTCTAATGTTAACATATCAACAGCTAACTTACAAAATAAAAATCACCCTAATTTCATAAATTCTGATAGCATTGCCCTTTTAGTCTGAACTCTTGCCCCCATTTATATTTAAAAAAACTATTCTTATGAGCTCCTGCATATAGAGGAAGAGAAAGAGAACAGTAAAGAAAAGAAGTTAAGAGGTGAAGCTGACCCATTTAACTATTTATAAGATGATAAAACTGTACTCTTTAGCTTTGTTAACATCGACATCAGAACCCCTTTTTCATTCAAAACATTAAACCCAATACTAAGTTTGTCACATATGTAACAGATTCATCCACAAAAGGAATAATTTTGTCCCAAACGTCTCGTCTGAGAAATCATTGATCTCTTGACATGAACAAAACCCAGTTTCATAGACCCTTGACACTTAAGAAGTGTGTTATCAACAGTGTTTTACATCACTACAAACATAAATTATCTGCCATATTTCCCTGTTCCTTCTTCATCCATACATCTCACTCCAGTCATGTCTTGCACAGGCTAACACACTCTTTTAGTTTGCTCAGACCTGGTTCATGGCTCCTTGCCTTCATCTCTAAGTCAACTAAACACATTAGCTACCATGCTGGTGCTCTCCTTATGTGGACAAATATGGGTCATTCTCAGAGCACTTCATACTCTTCCCAGAGTAGTAGTAACCATGAAAGTCTTTCATCCCAGACATGAAATGAAATATCCAGTGTGGGTACCTTCAAAAACATGAACACCTTTCTCCTAAATGATGTTTCAATGCCAGGCTCTTACAACCCAGTCTTATGGCCTTGATAAGGCCAGCGTTTCTTTACTCTATGATGACGACATTAGGGATGAACAGTGGTAGGTTACAAATTATTGTAGGTATTGTAGATGAACTGTTGTTCTTTAACAAACACTACTAAAAAAAAAAAAAAAATCAGGGAACTTAATAATATTGATCATTACATCAACTTATTATTGTAATTTAAATTGAACTTCTTCAATAAATTTTAAATTAATAAAATTTTCTTGATAGCTTTTTAATATTTTTGGATATGAGTTTTTGTGGCTCATGTTTAGATTGTGGGCGGCTACATGAAGGCACGTTTTCAGTGATTATGTGATCTCTCTGCAGATTTACTAACAACAGCAACTGCAGTTTGATATCTTCAACCTGGTCTCATGACGAAAACGTACCTCTGGGAACTTTTTCTCAAGATGTGAAATACGTAGCGCCATATATGTTTCGTGACATATTCAAAGTGAAATGTCCACTGGGTGGCACTAAAAGAGTGTTTGTTTTTTCCCCGGGCACAGATGAACGTACATATGGTACTTTTATGTGATGCTGGTTTTGTAGGTTTCACCGCAGTTCTGACTTGTGACGTAAAAATGCAATTGCAAGCATGGCGTTTTAGCTTGTTTTTCGATCTCTCATCTTTCAGCTCTTTCATCATGAGTCAAGTTTTACACAGGATTCGTACCCAAGGATTCCACATTCTAAGTCTAATTCCGTGCCGGCTAAGCTACCGAGCAAGCTTGTTACTTCCGGAAAGCGAAACATATGGGGCTGTAATCATAACTGTGTATGAAAACGATTACAACTGCTTGCTGTTTTACCACTTCTAGTGTTAATATCTGTTGGAAACTGCAGTGATATGTACTTACTGGTGCATATTTTGTGTCTTGTGAAAAAGTTCCCAGAGTTATGTTTTCGTCATGAGACCAGGTGGGATATCTTAGATTATTTCAGTCTGAAACAGCTGTAATAGACATGTGCTCCTTTTCTTTATCCGAACGATCTCCATCCCAGCAAAACTACCAAATAAAATGCAATTCGTTCTTGATATACTTATTTTTTTAATGAATAAAAAAGGCATTTCGAATTTAAAAAGTGTCAGTCAAGCAAGAACTTCTGACCTCCTTGTGACAGCTTTGTCTCATACTTATGCTCAGGCTGCATTTTCACAGCCATTTTGTTTCCTATTGGCCAACAACACATCTTCCATGGTAACACCCTGCTCCAGCTCACATGGGAGTGACAGCTTTCACACACATGCCAGTAGACACTAACCAAATTATTACTCTTCTAAATGCAATATTCCAGAACTTGAGGAGTCAAGGAATATATGAAATGAATTAATAGGTAGATGCAAACAGTAGAAACAAACTTTTCTACCTTCAACTCCTCCAGAGAGCAAGATATGTATGTGTGTGTGTGCGCGATATAGACAAAGCACCATGCTTATCACTACCAACAGCCTCTCTCAGTATATGCAATGCCATTAAAGTGTGTTTGCTGTAGCGATTTGCTGAAAGCCTCTGTATATGCATGCATACATACAGTACCTTGCACTGAATTCCCGCTCTTACTAGTTTTTCTGAGTCTGCGGTAGTGAAAAAGAGAACGAGAGTGAGCGTGTGACCTTGCATACCAGTCAAAGCCATTTGAATTCACACATTACATACTTTTTCAAATTGCTCTTGTATTGGATATGTCTAGATTTGTCTGTCTGGGAGCATTACAGTCTATTCAATGCAACCTGCAGTTTAAAAACAACTGGGTAATAGAGCATCTATGATTTCAAAGTGTTCAAATCACATTGCTCTTGTCCTTCTGGCCTGTGGGAGTTTGTTTAGGTTTAAAAAGGGATAATTTGAACGTGTAACAACTTTTCCAGCAGTCGCTTCACTTTAATTTGGTATTTCAAGTGAGCCGGTCAAAATAAATGACATTTTTAGCCACATTATGTGTCGAGATTTTACAATCAAGTTCCTGTGTTTATGGATCTATATGTACACTGTCCGTTTCAAAAGGGTCCTTTTTATGGTAGCCTATTTCCACCTCAGAGGGAAAAGAGAACCATAAATATACAGAAATAATATATAAATTCAAAATATTTCATATAAAATATTTTTAAAAAATATATGAAAAATAAATATAAATTTTAAGTCAGTATTTTTTTTAAATATTACTTTTATTTAGCACTTTTATTTATTTAAATTGATCAAAAGTGACAGTTTTACATTGTTACAAAAGATTTCTATTTCAAAATGAATGCTTTTGAAATTTCTGTTCATTAAAGAAACCTGAAAAATGATTTACGGTTTCTACAAAAATATTAAGCAGCACAACTGTTTTCAACATTGATAAGAAATGTCTCTTGAGCAACAAATCAGCATATTAGAATGATTTCTGAAGGATCATATCACACTGAGACTGGAGTAAGGGCTGCTGAAAATTCAACTTTGCCATCACATGAATAAATTACATTTTTAATAGTTAGTAAGGTAGTTGTTAAGTTTAGGCATTGGGTAGGATTAGGGATATAGAATATGGTCATGCAGAATATGTGCTTTATAAGTACTAATAATCAGCCAATATGTTAATAATAGGCATGCTAATAAGCAATTAGTTGGGCCCTATACTAAAGTGTTACCGATTAATGTAAGTTTATGGTGTTGGAATTTTTTTTTTTTTTTTTTTTTTTTTGTGAAAAACAGAATGTGAATAAGACGTAAAGAATAAAAATGTAATTGTGAGATTAAGTTTAAATAAGAAATAAAGTCACCCTGTGATGCATAAAGTCGCAATGAGTAAAAAATTAGTAAAAAGTCACAAAAAAGTCAACTTATTTCTATGTTAATACTTTTTATAAGCAGCAAAATAATAGTTTATTGAGGCAAAAGTCATAGTTAATGGTTTGTTACTAGTGAGAATTGGACCTTTAAACTGTGACCAAATAATCAGTAAGTTTGTGCAATTGTTCATTCAGCTTATGTACAGATCATAAGCCCTAAGGATGACCTTGTTTAGAAGTTGCCATCCAGAGGTTGTGAGATGCTGTAACTCTGAAGAGCTTTGCCACAGATTGAGGCAGTTGATGGCAGTGGGGAGCTGAAGGCACTGATTGCAGAAGGAGAAGAGGAGAGAGGGCATTTAATTTAGACCCTAACCGGCCCCACCATCTTTCCACCACACAGGGAGTTAATCAGCACTTAAGCAACGAATCTGGTGACAAGGGTGGAGAGGAAAAAAGAGAGGGGGATGAGCAATGGTACACAGAAGAGGAAGTGAAAAACAGCAACTGAGAAGGAATGGATTAGAGGGATGGAGAGAGAGAGATGAATAGCTAAATATAATAATAGACAAGCTGACGGACACGTAGATTAGCTTTCAAATTATAGCAGTCACAAGGGGGTCTTCCATTGCACTATTACTCTGTTTTGTTCAAGTTTTCCTTTCAAAGCCTCATGGACTCCTGCAAGCTTTCTTTCCTCCCTCTCCAATCTTCCTACTCCTTCCCTGCTCACTTCCCCTCCACTGGTCCTTAATTCCACTCTTTTCTCCACTGGGCATAGTGCGAGCTGTGTGGGGTACTCAGAGTCCCAGCGTGTGTCTGGAGAGTAGGAGATGAATGGAGCTGGTGGGTTTGGTTTAATGGTTGGTTTGAGCTAACAGACTGCAGGAGAGCTGCTCTCACTTCTGGGGAGGGAATGTTTGTAAAACCTTTACAATTATCTGTAGTCGTGTAATAATTTGACCAAAAAGGCAAGTTCCCTTTTGTAGAAGAGCAGGATTTTTTGAATGCTAACCCAGCATAATATGCAAAGTTAACTAAAAGTAAAACCTTCAAAAACTAAACATTACACTTGCCTTTTTATTCAAATTCATTTCCAAAAGAAGTTGCGCTAAAATTAAGGTCTGATTTCACACATGAAACAAAATATTTAATTCTTTCTCAATAATGTCTGTAAGTATCTAAATCTAAACAAGCCTACAGTTTTAAGTAGATTTTTGTAAAAAAAAAAAAAAATTCCTCCTGAAGAGGCTGGCTAGGCTTCACCTGAGATTTTTGCAGCGCGCTTTCAGAGTTTCTCTGAAACTCAACAGCTAGATAAGTAAACGGTCTTCACTCTGATTTCAGTGCATTATTGCATTCGTCTGATTTACATTTTAAAAAAGAAAACATACAAGCTATAAAACTATGCGCAGGTTATTCGCGAGAGGAGTAATTACTAAGCATGTCTTGTTCATATAACAGCAGTAGTATTAGCAGCAGCAAGCGGTTTTCTAGTTCATGTATGTGAGAATACAACGTCAAGCGTCGCGGATTTTAGAACAGTAAAGTGAATTGGGGATTACCTTATTTGTTTGAAACCTCAAATGCTTTTAATATCTTCTGTGCGCATTCATTTCTACATTAACCGCGAACGGATCGCTTTCAGATGCACGCCTCACTAGTGAGGTTGGTTTGCAGTTGGCGTTTCACAGTTGTTCACAGTTTTAAGTCAAGGTGAACCTGTATAACTGTCTTTCATAAACGTCATACTCTCAACAGCCTTAACCATGACAACTTAATGAGCAGCAGAAAATAATATAACTGCTCATAGGTGTACTCGTGCCGCATTGCAATGTACATCTTGTACATCAATGTACATCTTTATTTCACTCGTTACCTTGGTTCGGCGATAGTGAAGAGTTTATTATGAAATTCATGTTTAGTGATAGTTTAAAGATAATTAATCATGAATTTGTTTAAAACATAAAGTTAATACTAATAATAAATCATTTCCGAGCAGTAGCCATGTACAATGTAGCGGTAGCCAATAGTTGGACACTTAAACCGTAATTTACTATTTGTGTATTCAGTTGGGTTTACAGCAATTCTAGCCTAGTACTTTCATGGAGTGTAGCAGCAGTATCATAGAATTCAGATTGCGTTATTACTGAATTGTCAACAGCAGTATGCATAGCAAACCAAGTCAAATTATTACTGTCATTTATAGCAGCGGCAGCATAAAGTATCTCGTTGCATGACATTTCAGTGGTAACACATGGGCAGGGCTCCAGACTGCGACTAAACGGTCGGATTTTGCGACCATTTTTTCTGCCGGTTGCGACTAAATTTTGTGGGCGGTCGCACTGGCGTGACCACTGCATTGTCCATCTTATAAGCTCTTCATATGAGAAACATCAAACAGCAAATGAAACAAAAGTGCTACGAAACTGCAGTACTCGTTTGAGCTGCGTAGCGCAGACCGTTTATCAGCTCGGATCAATAATTGAGCAAAGCGCAAGCAAACCGGTCCGAGCTCAGAACAGGTTTTACTCGGGAACCAATGTTGATCTCGCAACACTATTACTGCACAGCACTGCGAGATCCAGTGAGAAGTGTTTGAATTCGCCGCAGAATAAATAAGGTTGCTGCGAGATCTAGTGAGATGCACAGAATTCTCTGTTATAAACAGATCAAACAGCACTGACGAAGAAATCCATAAGTAGCAACACTGAATATAACCATAGTGTAGTGGCAGAAATAGTCGAATGTTATTACATCCTTCATTTCAAGGTTTGTACAACCTTTAGAAAGAGAAATTCAAGCACTTTTCAATGACTTAAGTATTTCACAACTATTTCCAGCACTTTAAAGCTCTAAAAAAGATACGTTTAGACTGTAATTTCAATTGGATGACTAAAATATACTTTGTGGTAAACACTTATGTAAAAAAAAAACAACAACAAAAAACCCCCCACTATAACTAGTAGATGGCAGCAGAGGAGCACTTACTGGCTTATTAGTCATTCATTTCTACTTTTTCTTTATATTTTGAAATTATAAAATCACTATTATAAAATATCAAATCACAAAGAAATCAAAGTTTTGCTCTCTTTTTTGTGTTTGAAGTAAGAAAAGTCACAAAGTGCCTTGAAAAACAAACTTCAATTTGTGACTGAATCACACATAAAGAGTGTTCCTTTAGAAGAACATAGCAGTTTTAATAGGAGTTGAATATATTAATTTTCTATATAAAATTTTGCAAGTTACTCTTGCTAATAAAAGTACATTTTGTATGCTTCCCAACTCAAGCTCAGTGCTTTACTGTCAAATGTGTATTACCAAGAAATTTACGTGTAATATTATTAGTAACTGCACTTATTAATGCAAAACAATAGTAATTTTATGGTTATCTTTATTTTAAATACCCCCCCACACCACCACCCCAGTGCTACCAAATCTTCTCCTGGTGCCATCATCTGTAGAACTTAGTGGCGCTGGTGCCACTGCTCTCAAATGTTAGTCTGGAGCCCTGATGGGGTAAGTAACTCTTTAAAATTGAAATAGGCTTTTATTGCTTTATTTAACAGGGTGTACAGCGATTTTTGTGAACTCTTCGAAGCGAAATAGGCATTATTTGTTTACGTTTGCTTGTTTAATAAAGATTTTATAGTAATTCTAAGTACTTTCGTGCAGCTGTAGCAGCAGTATGGATAGCTATTCAGATCGCAATTTTTAACGAATTTAATAGCAGCTGAATGGCATAGCAAATTCAGATGCAGTGTCAGAAATAATATTAGCAGCAGTCTGCACAGCAACCAATTATTATTGTCGCTAATACAGCAGGGGCAGCAGATAGTACTTTAGTTGCAGGAAATTTCAGTGATAATGCATGGATGGGCTTACAGCAATTCTAGTACTTTCATGGAGTGTAGCAGAAGTATCCACAGAATTTCAGATTGCGTTAACGAATTATTAATATAAGTACGCATAGCAAATCACATTATGCTTTTAGTTGCGGCAGCAGTAGGTAGACCGTAGTTGCTGAAGTTTCAGTGACCAAAAATGGATGGTGAGCTCTTCAAGCGAATAGGCATCATTTGCGTTTTGTTTATTTAAAAGGGGTTTATAGCATTTCTAAGTACCTTTGTGCAGCTGTAGCAGCAGTATGCATAGTTATTCAGATCGCATGTATTGAATTTAATAGCAGCAGCATGCATAGCAAATTCATATGCAATGTTAGAAATAATATTAGCAGCAGGAAGTCAAATTATTGTTACTAATATAGCAGCGGCAGCAGGAAGTACTTTAGTTGCTTGAAATTTCAGTGATAATGCATGGGGTAAGTAACTCTTTAAAGTGAAATAGGCATTTTATTTCTTTGCTTATTTAACAGGGCTTACAGTAGATTTTGTGAACTCTTCAAAGTGAAATAGGCATTATTTGATTGCTTGTTAATAGAGACGCTTATAGGAATTCTAAGTACTTTCGTGCAGCTGTAGCAGCAGTATGCATAGCTATCAGATCGCTAGTTTAGTGATAGCAGCAGCACGCATAGCAAATTCAGACGCAATGTTAGAAATGTTAGCAGCAGTCTGTATGGCAATCCAATTATTACTGTCACTAATATAGCAGCGGCAGCAGAAAGTACATTTAGTTGCATGAAATTTCAGTGATAAGATAACGCTTGGATGGTAGTGAACTTTTAGGTGAAATACCCATTTTATTACTTTGCTATCCAATTCAACAGCGTTTACAGAACTCTTCAAAGCCAAATAAGCATTAATTGGTTGTTTATTTAATAAAGGGACAGTAGCAATTCTAAGTACTTTTGTGCAGCATTTTGCATAGCTATTCAGATTGCAATGTTAATGAATTTTATAGCATGCATAGCAAATTCAGATGCAAGGTTATAAATAATATTAGCAGCAGCATGCATAGCAAGTCAGATTATTATTGTAGCTATTATAGCAGCGGCAGCAGAAAACACTTTAGTTGCATGAAATTTTAGTGATAACTCATGGAGGGTAAATTAACTCTTTAAAGTGCAATAGGCATTAATTACTTTGCTTATTCAACAGGGCTTACAGCAGGTTTCGTGCAGCAGCAGATTATGCTTAGCAAATTCTGATTAAATATTACAACCGCAATAGCTTGCTCTGTAAATTCCTACTACAACATTGTGAATATCATTAACAGCAACAGTACGTATTTCAACTCGGTATTGAAATGTTAGTGAATATTATCAATAGCAGCAGTAGCAGAAGTTTTGTTGCGTTGGCAGTATCGCACTGCATAATTTGCGGACAGCTTTACCTATCGTAACGGGTCTATTGATTTTTGTCATGTTGTGCTGCTCATGTCTGGCGTAGACACCGTGCTAGAGTAAAATAGGTATTCGCTTAGCTACTTATATGCCTAATTAATGGAGCTCACAGCAGTTCAGTCCCTTTGTGCAGTAGCAGCAGCTTGCATAGGCATTCAGTCACCGAGGTTTTTCGCAGCAGCAGCATGCACAGCATTTCCATGTTGCGATTTTTAATTTGGACAATTAATATAAACAGCAGCAGTATGTACAGTAATCAGATGGCAATGTAGCAATAATATTACAGCATAGCATGCAAAGCAGACACTGCATTTAAATAAAGTCACTGTAGTGTTTTGCTCAAGACCATCTTGGATTGAGTCATGCATTTAGCTAATGATGTGTTCATACAGGCCAACATAATTGTTCTTAATATGCAATATAAATATTTTAAATTATCAAAATAAGTGAGTAGCTGCTTTTGAGGTAGAATTAGTCCTGGGCATATGAAACCACAACTACAGGGTGTACAGTGATTTGATTCTTTCACCAAATATTTTGTTAGCTTATTAATAGTTTAAAGTTAAGTATTTCCATTGCAGTAACGTTGATGAATGTCAATGGGAAAAAAAAGAAAAAAAAAAAAGAAATTAAAATTGCAACTCTTGAATGACAAATTTAAAACTATTTGCCCAGGCCGCCCGAGCCTGTGTCAGGTGGTTGCTGGGGGTTACTTCATCTAATAGTATGATTCCTGTTTGTTAATGACACACACAGTGCGTGTTTCTACCTAGGTAAGTTTGAGCTATTGGCTCAGACACACATAGTTATTTAGGTCATTAGTTAAATAAACCTAAGGGTATAGCACCCAGGTTCACATTGCTAAGCCACTAGTTAATTTATCTGGGCTTCACTAGCCCAGAAACACATTTAACTCAGGTCACTAGTTTAAGCTATCTGGTCAACCGATCAGGTACACACAGCAATAGTTCACTAGTGTTAAGCCATTCGGCAAAGTTGACCAAAGCTCATATAGATAGCAAACAAACGGTCTCATGGCTCTCCGGAGCAGCAGCAGCAGTACATATTTCTTGGCAATAGATCTGCTTGTTCTGGGGGGTTTTATTCTGCTTTTTAGGGATGAATTTAAGTATATTATTGTATAGCAGCAGCATACATATTCAGTTGTTTTGTTTTTCTTCCAGCTTTGTTGGGGGGTTATTTTATATGCTATTTGTGCAGCAGCAGTATGTCTAGAATACTCACAGCACTGTATCGCCATATGCATTGGCAGTAGCAAGTTCCTGTACTTGCCTGCAGCAGCAATAATCTACAACTAAAGCAATAACCAACAGCAGCAGCAATTCAGCAGCAAAAGCAGCAGTAGCAGCATAGCAGATCTATTCCAAGAAAAGATGTTTCCAAAAAAAAAAACAAAAAAAAAAAACACACACACATTGGAATATAGGATCAATGGAGAAAGTTGTTTTTTAAAATCTGTGATGTAGTGAACTATAGCAACAGGGGCTTGCAAAACCCTCATGCCAACAAGTTTTAGTTCACAGACAGACACTCTGCTACTGCTTTTTCAAAATGTTCTAGTGCAATACATTAATCAATTCTTTAATGGCTGCCAGCCCCAAATCATAAAACTCTTCACAATGCGTCATGGTTAAGATGAAGTGTTGTTGTAACACAGTGTTTTGTGTTTGCCAAATATAACTATTCTCATTTATGCCCAAAAATTCAAATCCCATCTGTGCTCAGTACATTCTTTGAGGAAAATTTGCAAATCATTGCCAGTGTTTTAATGTTGTTGTTTCATTATTATTTATTCATTCATTTATTAAGATAGAAGCATTTTTAATGTTCAGAGTGTTCGAAAAGGCAGAGATATGCCTGGAGATTCTGTGGTTCTTTAAGACCTATTTGAATAAACAGCTCTTAGAAGGTCAATAATGGTTAACAGCTAGAATAACAAGGGTTTGAATTTCTTTCATTTGTACACTAACTGCAATCACAAGCAAAAAGTATCGAGTAATTTTTGTTTTCAACCTTTCGGATCAAAGCTGATTATTATTACTACCCTGTTTCTGGCTTTATCTAGTTTTATTATTATTATTATTATTATTATTATTATTTCATGACATGATTTAATTCATAAAACAGTGCTGTGAAAAACCTTTGATTTAGCAATAGCAGTTTACATTTCTTTTTATAGGGAATGGTCCTAAAATGTATATCTAAATATAATCTAATTTATTGAAACATCTGCCTCTACTTACAAGCAATTGTCTCATTTATTTTTCAAATGAAAACATTTAATTTTACCAACAAAGACAGTTGATGTTTTTTTAATGTTTCCTTGATTTGTGCAATCAAAAGACTATTTTCAATTACAACTAAATATTAAAGCAAAATTAGTGTCTAAAGTACATTCTAAAGTATACTTTTTAAGGGTTCAACGGCTTTCTCTTTTTTTCATGCATCATAAAACAGTCTGTTTTAGATTGTGCTGCCTCTTTAGCTCTTCATCCAAAATATCAAGCAGTGTCTTAGGGATTGAGGCAAACGTATTGCAAAAAGCTCTGGAAAACATTTTATTCCAATATGGCGGACAGACATTACGGAAATACTGTTGAAGAAAAACAGTTATAATCATTAAAGATGTATTAAGCAATGATTCACCTAACATTCATGTGTAATTTGTTGCAGGGCCATAACCACATAGACACAGATAATCAGAAATGGCCAATGTTCAAGACATGGTAATAGCCTTGCTTTGTTGTAGCTAAGTTTGCAAGTTAACGATAATAAGCACATTAACGCCTGAATCATCTATGTGCTTGAGGGAAAACAGCTAATCAATACAATACTGTGTGCTCATCATCAAAGTTGCCAGTACGAAGAACATCTCAAATCAGTCATTTATGAGGTTCAGTTGAAGTTAGGATGCCATGTGTGAAAATAGCAGGCAGTGTGGACAAGATTTTTGACACAGAAACTTTCTCCCTTCACAAAACACTGGGAACACAGAAGAGGAACAAGCAGAGTCAATTTGGTATTTTCTCATGCAAAGTTTCCTCTGAGCTACTGGAGAGTGTTTTTTGTGTGGACTAATGAGCTCATGCTGGCAATGGATTTGATTAAGTACCATCTCCACTATATTAAGAGCATTAATAAAGGTTTGTTTGACTTTTTACATTTTGTTTTATTTGTAATTATGTAAAAAATTATCACTACATATCAAACTCCTCTCATATCGCAAGTGCATAATCATCAGTTGTGACAAATAAATTAAGGTATCATTTGGCACCAAACAAATGCACTTTAGATACTTTTGGGGTTGTTGGATCTTTGGATTAGTAAATTAGCATGCTTTAAATTTTAATGCAAAAACCTATTAAATGACCCAACTCCAACCAAATACACTATATTGCCAAACGTATTGGGTCGCGCCCTTCTAATGAACAGGTTTGACTACTTTAGTAATTTCTAGGAGTACAAACCTTAATGTTGAAGCATATAATGATATTCTAGGGAATTGTGTGCTTCTAATTTTATAGCAACAGTTTGGACAGGACCTTTTTCTATTCTAACATGACAATGCCTCTGTGTATAAGGCAAGGTTCAAAAAAGAAAATTGATTCAGTCAGTGTGGAAGAACTTGACTGGTCTGCATAAAACCAAAACCAAGTCCTAATCCCAGTTTAACACCTCTCGTGTGACTGTAAATGCAGACCTTGAGCCAAAAACTTATCACCAAACATCAATGACTTGTACATACACTATATAGACAAAAGTATTGGGACACTCCCTTCTTTAGAACAGAAAAATGCACTTCCAAATCTGTGGCAACAACGAT
>JAFVLL020011190.1:0-7500 GCA_021397915.2 Tor tambroides
TTTTATCTTTAGTTTGTATAGGGTAAACCTTTATATATAGTATATTTAGTCAAAATCTGTCAGTAGGTTAGTTGTGTATAGGTTTATAGTGTTTCTACTTCATTGTTGTATGTCTGTATTTATGTAACACCGTGGTCCTGTGAGGCACGACATTTCGTTCCACTGTATGTCCCCACATGTAGCGGAATGACAATAAAGCTCAACTTGACTTGAACTTGACTTGACTTAAAGCAGGATTATGGTGTTAAAATTGGTTTGACACCTCTGCATTACGTTATTCATCTTATTCATCTGCTTTTCTATAAGTTCAGTACAGTGTAATACCCTGAAGGACAGGACAGGAATAATCCCTGCGGCGTTTACCTGCAGGAGATGCTCAATGGCTCTATCCAGATGTCCTTGTGCCTGTTCAATGGCTGCCATGTTTCTGTAAACACAGCAGATCCGACTGAGCTGAGCTCCTAACTGAAGCAGCTCCAAGGCTCTTTCACATTGACTGAGGGCCTTCTCTGGCCTTCCCTGCTGCTGGTACACCCTATAGAACACAGCACGGACACAAAGATGTCATTTATCATGAAATCAATCCACAATGTCACATACAGCACAGTGTTGACCTCGCTTATCATGCCATCATAATAAGAATGACTCATTTGTAATGCTAAGCATGAGCAAAAATGCCAGAACAATGAAAGGAAGAAGGTCAAGAAAAGCCTGTTAATGCGAACTGGTTAAAAACAGGAAGAACTGCTGTGTGTATTGCATAGGACGGTGGCACCAGCTCTGAACCTTCAAGGAGCTTTCGTTTCTTTTATTAAGATGCGGAGTGCAGCAAATCCAAAAATGCCCTGCAGCTCTGAACTCAATACACAAGAGCTCATGTCTTTATTAGGTCTGATTCTCCTCTCTCAATATCAGCCATGAGGCATCTAGTCTCACTCCTGAACAATGCAGAGACTCACTGCTGTCTGCTATCTGTGAAAAAATGAAGTACAGAAGAGTCAGTGCTGTTCTATAAAAAGTATTCAGTTCAAGTCAGTTTTTTTTTACTTTTTAAACAAAACCATTCAAAAGTTTGAGGTCTGTAAGATTTCATAATGTGGTCACACTTTAGAATAGGTAACACCTGTTAACTATTAACTACGAATTTTCCCTCAATAAATTCTTAATTTGCTGCTTATTAATAGTTAGTAAGGTAGTTGTTAAGTTTAGGTATTGGGTAGGATTAGGGATGTAGAATAAGGCATTAATAAGTGCTTAATTAGCACTAATATTCTAGTAATATGCATGCTAATAAGCAACTAATAGATGTAACCGTAAAATAAAGTGTTACCCAGAATGTTTTTGAAAGAAGTCTCTTACACTCACCAAAAGGCTGCATTTAACTGATCAAAAATGAAGTAAAAACTGTAATTGTGTGAAATATTAGTACAATTTAAAATAAATTATTTTGCATTTTAATATATTTTAAAATGTAATTTGTTCCTGTGATGTCAAAGCTGAATTTTCAGCAGCCATTACTCTGATCTTTAGTGATACATTTCTTATTGATAAATAGTTGTGCTGCTTAAATGTTTGTGGAAACTGTGGTACATTCTTTGATGAACATAAAGTCACAATAAAAAGCATTTATTTGAAATAATCTTTTGTCTTTACTGTTACTTTTGATCAATTTAATGCATCTTTGCTGATAAAAAAACATTTGTTACTTAAAATTATTTTAAATAGTTTAAAATCCTGAAAGTTTCTGTTAAAGAGATAGTTCACCCAAAAATGAAAATTGTCATTAATTACTCACCCTCATGTCATTCCAAACCCGTAAGACCTTTGTTCATCTTCAGAACACAAATTAAGATATTTTGATGAAATCCGAGAGCTTTCTGACCCTGCATGGACAGCAACGCAACTGAGATGTTCAAGGCCCAGAAAGGTAGTAAAGAGATCGGTAAAATAGTCCATGTGACATCAGTGGTTCAACTTTAATTTTATAAAGCCACAAGAATATTTTTGTGCGCAAAGAAAACAAAAATAACGTCTTTATTTAACAATTTCTTCTCTTCCGTGTCAGTCTTCGTTGTGCGTTCACGACAGTACCACAATGCATGCGTGTGCATTCCGGTATATGCGTGTATTTCTGTGTATGTGCATGTGTGGCACTCTCGTTAACGTGCGTTGCGACTATTTTAACAATGTCCTTACTACCTTTCTGGGCCTTGAACATATCAGTTGCATTGCTGTCTATGCAGGGTCAGAAAGCTCTCGGATTTCATCAAAAATATCTTAGTTTATGTTCCAAAGATGAACAAAGGTCTTACGGGTTTGGAACGACGTGAGGGTGAGTAATTAATGACAGAATTTTGGGTGAACTATCTCTTTAATTACCAGGGTGAAATACTAACAAAATTTTCAAATTGGTTTCAAACTTTTAGATCTCACTGTCCATAACTATACCAAGATGCTATTCTCTGATGTGTGCAGGTGTGTAGCACTACTCTATATGGAGACATCCATCACCACAGGGAGATCCCATGCTTCACCAATCCATCTTGTTAAAAGCCTTGAGTCTTTCCAGATTCATCCACTCTAATGGATCCCTAACTCAATTTCTCCATCACAGAGGGAGTAGCCTGCTCATGCAGCATCCTTGTCCCATAAATATAAAGCTAGTAAAAAAACCACTGTACATCACAAAGGTTAAAGCTTAATTGGTGGATTCCCTTGGTGCACCTCTAAAATAGCAAGTGGATTTTTAACATAGATGGTTGACATTACATATAATCTGTAAGTATTCATGCATATCTGCATAATTTGATGATGATGGAGCTGTAAACATGTTTTATCTTCAATCTACAGTGTATATTTTAGGATTGGAACATACATTTTATTCAAGTGAAATCAAAAAGCTCTTAATCTGAATGTCCAATTGGATCTACTGCAATCAGGGAAAAATGCTCAAGGGCGACATTTGCGAAATGGCAAAGATTTTAAATACGACTCCACCAAGGTTTTCTCATAGTAGTCTGTGTGTACGCTGGAGCACCCTGGCAACTTTTCAAGGCTGCATCAGAAATTCCAAACTCTGGGCCTCCTTTTAGGGGCAGCGGGACCCAGCAGCGCGCGTGTGCCAACTCTACAGCACGGGCTGCCTGGGTACACAAACCTAAACACATCCTGTATTATGCCATGCAGCGCGAGTGTAATACCAGCCATCCTCTCAGGCATCCTCTGTGGGCGGAGAGATATAATCTGCGTGGAGAAATCTGATTTAATGTCCGGTGTGCAGGGGCGTAATGCAATTAGGGAGTTTTACATGAACTGCCAAGTAGTCCCCCAAGCCTTCTGCTTAGTAATTGTTAACAGACCAATACTGACATAGACTGTGTATGAAAGATTTCAGGCTTGATAGAGAGCAGTGCTAGGCAAAATTAGGGATAAATAGAGACACAGAGCAACAGAAAAAACATCGTTGTCTTTAAATAAAACTGAAAATAAACACTTAGATTACTTCATACTGGCACAACAGCACTCCAAGTTTAGTCTCCAGCCAAGTTTAGCTCAACTTAATTTATAAAATTACGAAAGAAACTACAGAGCAGTGATTTAAAGGGATAATTCACCCAAATATGAAAATTCTGACATTATTTACTCAACCTCATGTTATCCCAAACCTGCATGACAAAGACATTTTTGAAAAAGAGGAGGAGTTTCTTGTGAACTGGACAGGAATATTCTAAACATGTTTCTAACAAAGGTTGTTTTGCTGACCTTACTTATAAAATTTGTCCTGATGTTGTCCTAACTTTCCATATTGAGTCATCTGAATAAACAATTTTTTTACTGTGCAAATTCCCAGCATACACTGCAGCTTGAAAGGATTATGTTGCAACTTATTAAAAAATGATCATTGTTTTACATTTTACTGGCTTAATTTATGCTGCAGCTGCTGTTGTCATTGTTGCTTAGCTGTCATATGGTTCAGAGTTCACATTTTTGGTGAATTGATCTTCACCGCATTTGAGATTTGTGTGTTGAGGTACATGTGGATCTCATTGCAACTGCTTGATGTAATATATTTGGGTAATACGTTTGCCTGTAGTTTTAAGAGACAAATAATGCCCAAATCATGAAGTGAGATCTGAAAATCAAGTGTAAAGGTATAAGAAGGTATGAGAATCTTTGGTTGCCTCGACAAGAATTTTTAAATTCAATACACTGATTGCTACTCATTAGGTCATTTTAGATTTTAGAAGTTGTCAATTATTAGATAAGTTAACTTTTTAAGTTAGGTCAACTTTTTAGTGTATCTACTTCTGTTCTGCAGAAGTAAGTAATACACAGTGAGCTATCCCTTTAAAACAGTTTTTTCTTCAAGACCCAGATTTTTTTATCAGCCATCAAGTGGATGTTAAGTGGATGGATGATTTAACATAGCAAAAATGAAACACTTGACCTTTTAAGCTTTGTTTTCTCACAGGCTTAGAGTGTGAAAAGACGTAAGGAAATGTACACTTCACTTCTGAATTCTGTCAAGGCCAAAAATCCCAAACAGCAAATGTTCAACAAGGGCTGATGTAAATATGTGTGGAGATTCATGTCAGTATGACAGTGATATGCTGACTCTGATGTCCATTTGCTCACGCCCTCCATCCGGATGAAAAAGCTGTAAGCTTGTGTCATTGTTTCTGGGTTTTGTGGAGGTATGTGTTGATAGCGCAGTCTCACTCATTTCAAATATGTCAACAGTAGCTTTACAGTCAAAGGCAGAAGAATTAGAAAGCTTTCATCACAACTCACATATGCACATTCTTCTGGGACTAACAAAACCAGCTGACAAACTGATGAAAACACAATCTGCTAAGGGTAGCAAATAATTACCAATGCTCAAATTTCCCTACAGAATATTATAAATACATAATAAATGAGCTTTACTGTATAACAATTTATCTTCTCTAGCACAGATGCCCTAACTTACATAACAAAGAACAGCAATAACAAAACCTGAGAGGGCCCAGAGAGATCTACTGTCGCTCTGTACTCACAACATAAACACAGCTGGCAGACAAAACCCAGCATAGTCAAGCCTGGTGTGACCAGCCATAATAAACACTAGGATCAGTACAAGCTATTGAACAAGTTAATCAAGTCCTCCTGTGGGAATTATTACCCCTGAGAAACAAACGATCTTTGAATAATGCTGTCACATCAAAACCCAAGCCAAAAAAATCATAAATAATAATAATAAAAATGTTTAAATCATTTCTGCATAATAAATTATTTGCTTTATGTATGTTAATTGATAAATAAATTGATGCAGCTGATATTGGGTTTTGCTTTGCGTGTTACGATGTAGGAAAATATCATGAAAAATTTACAGAGATGCTTTTCTGCTCTGCTCTGAATGTGACCAAACTGGAAAGAGTAGTGTGACATTAATATTATACGTGCCAGCTTTACAGGCACTCTTAAGATATGATAATACAGGATAAAAAAAACGTTTCTGTTTCTATTTATCAAGAAATATAGAAGTTTGTGAAATTTATCATAAAGCTTCAATTCTATTGTAATTTTGTTAAGATTTTTGTGGATGAAGATCACCACCTTGTGGTGAAAAATATACTTTATACTGCTGATATTACCTTGCATTCCTAATGAAATCCCAGAGGTTCATATAATCATTATTTTGCTTGGCCAAAAAAGAGAACAATATCTAAATGTAGCATAACAACAAATTTTGATGCATATATGAAAATGTTTCCTTACTTGCACCAGTGTCAACTTGGAGAGATGCCAGGAAAAACATGGATTTAAACCTGAACCTGATATTTGAAACTGCAGAAGTCGAAAGAAATAAATAGACCACAGCATGTGATTCACCATAGTGTTTTGTGTGAATATCAATGTGGACTTGGTTGCCACATCATATTTTAAGCCTGTAGACAAGTGCATGTGCTTATTATGCAATAAACAGAATGGGAAAATAGACTGAGATGTTTCTAAGGGTAATTACAAAACAAATCTCTCTCCTCCTAGTCCCAGACTTAAACATTTATTCAGGGTTGTGTTTAAAGGAAGGAAAAGAGGGGCAGTAATTCATATAGTAGCCATCTAATGTTAGATTATATTTCTTGTTAGTCCAGATACGTCATTAGGGCAAGCCATTACAACAATTAAGAATAAAACAGTCCCATACCTTCCTAAATTTGTGAATATTTCATACTCAATGTCCACTCTGTCCTCCTTGCTCATGGCTTCTTGTGCTACAATGTCTCCGATGACTATCTCTGCCTTCTGAAAGCTTGACTCGGCCTCTGCTAACGTTCACAGGGTTAAGTTAATTAACATATTTCTGTCATTATAACATCATCTGAAACAACAAGGTTTGTATGATGAATTATCAAATTTCCCTACTTCAAAAGAGGAGTTTAATAATGTCATACACACAGAAATTGATAGCGTCCCTATAAAGTATTTGAACACTTAAAAATGTATGAATATGATTGCATTAGATGTTTATGTAAACAAGGATATTTTCCAAGCAGTAGAGCAGCATTTCCAAGAGTCTGATGTATGGTAAGGAAGCAGTTGAAGCAGCTCACTCTCTCCTCCTGCTGACTGGAACAGAGTACTTCGTGTGCTTGGGATGAATGTTCTTGTGCCTGATGTGCCCAAGCTTGGAAACCGGAGGTCATAGATTGTTAGGGGGTAGTTAATGTGTTACATTTATATATGTTTACATTATATATGACTGCCTAATAAATCCATTTGCATGATGCACCGTTGATAAAAGGTTTATTTTTCAATAATAACAAGCTCACTGTATATTATTCTCATTATAAATCATTGTGCTGTATATTACTTCTATCTCTTTAAATGCATTAAATAATCAACAATTTTACCTTTGTATTGCAAGTAAGCTTTAGCCAGTCTTGACTGAGCTTGGGCCACTGCAAAATGCTCATTTCCATAAACCAGTCTGCTCAGTGCCAGGCAACGCACAAGCTCTTGGATACAGGGGTCATACTGCAAAGATCGAACAAGCATAAAATATTAAACAAGACAAATGAATCAAAACATATAATGAATATAATGATCAGTAAGTGTCTAGCTGTATTTTTTTAAACGAGACCTTTGGTTCTTGATGTACTGGAGAATAAGAACATGCCTGGGGAGTTTTATGTAATTCATAATGGATCATACTGAATGTTGGTGCACTAATAAGGTTGCATAAGAATAAAATTAGAATCTGAGTTATGTATTTCTGGGTATAGGATTATTCCATGTGTACCTCTTCGCTATCAGCCAAAGTTTGGGCCCGTCTCTCACAAAGGGATAGTTTCTCTGCAGGAGTCATCATGCTGTAATTCTTCAAATCTGCTTTCTTTGAGATTATTGTTAAATCTGCTTCCTGCAGGGATTCCCCTGAACTGGGACTGCTGCTCCTTTTGAAGCTGGTGAATCGGTAAAAGTTCAGAGATCTGTTGTGTCTCAAAACAGTGAATTGAT
>JAFVLL020011190.1:12500-22880 GCA_021397915.2 Tor tambroides
TCAGAGCCGGAAAGAGAATTGATTAGTTCGTCTATCGAGTCTTCGGGTTCGAGTCGTTCGTTCATCACGTGACAGCCTCATAAGCTAAACCAATGCAGTCTGAGGGGAAAAGACTAATAATAATAATAATAATAATAATAATAATAATAACCAACTCTTTAGTTTATTACCTTTGTTACCACATTCAGTGTTATGGAAAAGAACCATCATGACAGAAATTCACACATTTATAAACCGTAAGAAATAAAAAGCTACAGTTTGAGACCAGAAACGCATCACGTAACTGTAAGAGTAAATAATAATAATAATAATAATAACTATGCACCCGTTTGTAAGGAATTCAAATTAACTAATTTCTCTATCCAATGCTGTCACGTCACGTGACAAAAGAACGAACGACTCAAACCCGAAGACTCGAGATGAACTAATCAATTCTCTTTCCGGCTCAGACTGCATAGGTTTAGCTTCACGGGGCTGTCACGTGATGAACTAACGACTCGTACCCGAAGACTCGATAGACGAACTAATCAATTCTCTTTCCGGCTCAGACTGCATAGGTTTAGCTTATGGGGCTGTCACGTGATGAACGAACGACTCGAACCCGAAGACTCGATAGACGAACTAATCAATTCTCTTTCCGGCTCAGACTGCATAGGTTTAGCTTATGGGGCTGTCACGTGATGAACGAACGACTCGAACCCGAAGACTTGTCAGATAAGAGGTGAGGTGAGCTAAACATAGACTAAAGACCCAGGTAAACAACGAATTATTTTGTTTTCTGTTTCTTATACCATAGTTTTGTACTGTTTGTAGTGTGATCAACGTTTGCATAAGTAGTAGATTTGTGGGGGAGAATACTTTGTTATTTTTTTACTTTAAGATTTTCTATTGTATTCTTTGTTGCGGGCAGAGCACAGTGCTGTATTAAGTAAGATATATATTTTTTTTCTTATTGTATCTTTAATGTGCAGCTGCGAGCGATTTAATATTACCATGGTAAGACTAGATGGTGGTTATCTTACAAATATTGAATATTTAACTGTTGCGTTAATAATAGGTGCTGTCTGTTGTCACGTTTCGAAATACCATGATAATTGAAATCGACGTAGCCTATTATTATCAACTGCTTTTTTGCATGGTTAATGTTTAATTGCACAATGTGTATTTTGAATGTTTATACACACACACACACGATGTTAATATTATTGCTATTGTATTCCTAAAATTATACATTAAATTATATATATATATATATATATATATATATATACACAAACACATAAATAAATAAATAAATAAATAAATAAATATGTCAGACATACAAGTAATTATATCAGTATAATACATTTAAAATCGATAATAAATTAAGTAATAAATTGTAGAATTAATTAAATATTAAAATATATACCTGTAATTACTGATAATGTGCGTGTATGCCTGTATATATAGAGAGAGAGAGAGTAGAATACATTAAGTAATGAATTGTAAAATAAATAGTAAAATTAAATGTACTGTATACACATATATATGTACTGTATATATTTATTATTTTGTGTATTATACTGTATACATGTTATATTTGTATTATACTAATAATGTATTTTTACTGATATATATGACATTTTCTTAGATAAAGAATACATAATGCTTAGAAGCAATAACTGAATTTCACACATTCTGATGACAAGTTTTCAATATATATGGATGAACCCCACTTACCTCCCTTAAAAAAAAAAATCAATATTACCCCAAGGAGAGATGCTATAGAGCCCTCCAGCACAGTTACCTCAGAGGTTCTCCTTGGTCTCAAATGTATTGATCTGCATGCAGTGTCTTACGGTAAAGGGCGGTCTTTAGTTTCAGTAGTAAGATTTGTATCTCATCTTACCATCTATCTTTTTAAATGAATTTGCATGACAGACAAAACATCACTTCAAAAAACATCATGATAGCCAGCCATATAGCAAATACTTACAGATTAATCTTTGAGTGATGCACAGAGTGGGACAAAAAAGTAAGCGAAAAGAGAGATGTAATGAAGCGGAGGTGGGTTGGGGGTGGGTTTTAGATGTTTCTAAATCGGTCTGAATTTTAGTGACTCAGCTGGCATAGTTCAGAGTACTGTGTCACCCAACCAATCTGAGCTGCTTTAACTGCTCGAGGCCCCTTTACATTTAGAGTTGGGTTGAACAGGTGTGCAGACTTCAGTGCTGCCCATTGGCCACTGGCATGAAGTCATAAATCTCTGTCTTGTGCATCTATCCAGACACCTTTCTCAAGGGCTACGTACCCTTACAGAGGTATCCAAGGTCCATGAATAGTTTATTTGGTGGGGAGTTTTGTTTATCAGGTATACTCAAGTGGCCTGACCCCATCCATACACAATCTGGCTTGAAAAAAGAATTGCCTCAACATTACATTGCATTCAAGAAAGCATTGTGCAAGGCCTGGTCAACAGCATCTCCCATTGAGCAGTATTGACATTTTTTTCTTCAAACTCAGCACACTCAGTATTGCTTTATCTGTGGATTCTCA
Organism: Tor tambroides; assembly: GCA_021397915.2. Taxonomy (NCBI): domain Eukaryota; kingdom Metazoa; phylum Chordata; class Actinopteri; order Cypriniformes; family Cyprinidae; genus Tor; species Tor tambroides. The sequence goes on from JAFVLL020011190.1 coordinate 15,036, forward strand.
CCAATCACTGGGGTTGCAAGTGTCTTTATGTGAGAATAATTTCTTCAAGAACAAATCATAGTTATATTGTACTCTGTAGTTTAAGGTGCAGGAGTTGTTTACCAGTTTCTGAAGAAGATTCTATGTCTATGCTAAGATCAGTGTTGCAGTTAGGATCACACCTGAAAAACTGGACACAGTTTGATTAACCATTCACTATTCTCTCATTTCTCATTACACAGAGATCAGTCACGTGTGCCAGTTAGTCATTTCCAATGAGACTCACTCATTAGAGTTCTTACATACAGTATATGGAATGGAACATTAGAAATTGGTCTTTGACAAGGTAGACCTCCTAATGAAGCACATAATTTGTGGAAAGGTCACTAGAGCTTCTGGTCTTAGTTACAGGCCCTAGCAATGTGAAAAATCTAAGACATTTTGATTGGGCTAAAGTAACTTCCATAGTCCTCCAGGTATCAAGAACAAGTGATCCTTTTTGGTTTTTGTTGAAAGCTCATATATCAACTTCACTGAAACAGTTTTCTTTGCTTTCTGATGATATCTCATCTTCTGGCTATTTCATTGCATATTCCTAATTTAATTATACTGTGGTCTAAAATATTGCCTTCAGCTAAGTGCATCACTGCGGTATAGTTATTCTTTATCTTATGGGAAAAAACCCCATAGAACCAAAACCAAACATAACAAATCTGTAGGGTATTATAATTTAATTGATGGTTCATTAAAGCTGTATAATTCATGAGTTGTTTTATTAATAGATCTTTGGACTTTTTTTTTGGTTTTAATTATTAAGGTGAAAAGTAGTCCCCATTAAATGCAGTATTTGTTTTAAAGATGAAGATTTATAATTTACCTTTCCAGACTTACTGTTGGAGATGAACCAATATTTCATAAACTGTTATTTATTTGCACATTATTGATCAAATTGATCAAAAGATTAGCATGAAAAAACATGAGCAAGAGTGAAGAACAACGAAACTAGTTTTAGGGGCAAAATATATATTTAAAAAAAATAATAATTTATGTATTTATTTTTTGTTGTTGAAATCGGCCCAGGGAAGCTCAGACGAGACAGAACTTCTGGTTTCAAAAGCAGTTGGTTAATGTTTCAGTGAAAACTTAATACTGTGGGCAGTGAGATCGGTGCCCACTCAACACCTTCCCTGCCAAGGACCTAGTAGACCATCTGAGATATGCAGTGTCATTTTCCTTTAACAAGGCTCGTGTTCTTGCTCTGTGTGTTTCAGAAATGCGAGCTGAACATCGACAACCTGAGCAAACCAGAGCTCCTGACCCTTCTGAGCATCATGGAGGGAGAACTTGAGGCCAGAGACCTGGTCATTGAAGCCCTTAGGGTGAGTATGAAATCGCTACACTTGTCCATTCCTACATTTGTGCATACTAGCTGTATAAAATAGCAATGTATTCCATTATATTAAAGACTGTCACGGTGGGTGTAGCATGTGCTCACATGACCTAAGAGCATTTAGGCACATGGGGATGCAGGGCCTGTGCCATATTGTTATTCAAATCCTTGTCTCTCTATACAATCTGTAATTTAAAAGGCTAAAATCCCATAAAAAAAAATTGATAACTGGAATGCAAAATCAATAAACCATATATTTATCACTTAGGCTTGCATATATAGTTCATTTCCTCTCTTTAGATGATTTATTTGAGATTTTATGGATTTGATGTCCTTTAGTTTGTTTCTGCTCAACTGGATATGTATATTTTGGACAGTAGCCAACATAGATCAATATGGGTTTTGCAATGACCGATTCTAAAATTTGATTCCCTTCAGTGCTGAATATTTGGTGCACACTGATGTTTATATTCATCATCATTTCATTATTTTTACAAATTATAGCTGTGATTACACAGATACACTTCAAAAGTTGGGGTCAGTAAGATTTGTTATTAAAAAGATTAACACTTTTATTCAGAAAGGATGCATTAAATTGATCAAAAGTGATATTAATGACATTTATATGTTAAAAAAGATTTCTATTTTAAACAAATGCTGTTCTTTTGACATCAAATAATCCTGAAATATGGTTTCCACAAAAATACAGTATTAAACAGCACAACTGTTTACAACTTAAGAAATGATTCATGAGCACCAAATCAACAGAGAATGATTAGAATGTAACACTGAAGACTGGAGTATATTTTATTATATTTATAATAAATAGAATATTAAAATAGAAAACTGTTCTTTTGAATTGTAATAATATTTCATAATATTACTGTTTTACATTTATAAATACAGCCTGACCAAAAGAGACTCCTTTCAATAACATTTAAAACAATTTTACTGACCTCAACTTTTATGCATTAGTGTACATACTGAGGTGATGTATGTTTTTGACAATCCAAGCACACTTTAAAGTCTTAAGGAGATAGAAAGAGTTGAGTCAAGGGGATTGTAAGGTCATGGTACAGCGTTTGTCCCTATTTGTCTTTGCATTAAGGTCAGACGTTCACACTGGGGTAAGAGGCCAAGTACATCTGATTAAGATTAAAAAAGGATATACTTCCAAAATCAAGGTCAGGAGTGTCACTATATTTTCAGGTGTTCTAGTTCAGGTTGTTTCGGTGAGTTTCTAGGCCAGTGTATTGGCAAAACGATGGGCACATTTTCTGTCTCTCCATCTCAGTCTCCCTTCCGGTCTCTTTTTTGCTTAGTTTATGCAGGTCTGTGATGTTCGCTTGTGTCATTCACCCTCTTCCGCTTTACTCTGGGGTGGTTTCCATGCATTTTAGAGGCTGCTCTTTTTGTTATTCTGTTCCCTTGGCTGCAAGTTTTTCCCAGCTGGTTTTCCCCCTGCGGATATACTATCTCTTTCTCTTCCTCCCTCATCCCTCATTCCCTTTCCACAGCAACCAGTTCGAGCACAATGGTAGCGTTTGTTTCCTTAGGAAGATAGTGATAGGGCCAAATACGTCCATACTGACTTTTAGACATACCAATTAAAAAAAGCCAAATAATGACATTTTGTTTATTTTCTAATCTAGGCCATACTGTAAATATTGCATTTGATACATGAGAGATGAAAGCAGCAATCCTATGCATTATTAAAAAGCTGTGCGTTTAATTAGCGAGCTGAAAAAGCTGTGTGCGATGTATCGTTTTTCATCAGAAACAGGGGCGGGACATAAGCAGATTAACTGTGGAGTCACATGTCTACAAACCCTCAGACTTGAGTTCAGAGCAATGTCCATTATATCCAGTCACATCATCTCAGTTTTTTGGCCAGTGTCATCTCGCATTGTAAAGTTCATTGCAAGACAAATGGATGGTTTTTAGTGCAGACAGATCACTTTGAAACCGTGAACAGTCCCATATGGACATCTGGATACAGAATACAGATGCTCACAAGCCATTACATCTCAAGTGTCCATATTTCCGTTCATAAAGCCAGAAGTGTCAAGTGGAGTAATGGCAGGTCTGTGTACAATGGCAGGACTACAAAGTAACTTTTCTGTCACAGTGTGGTTTATTAGTTAATCTTCTCCACATAAGTTTGTCATTATGTTATTCTTGCTGAAAAAAAACCTAGAATGAATGTTCATGCTGGTTAAGGTGGGTTAGCACTAGATTTATCATTGCCAAACTGTTCACTTCTCAGTGGTTGGTGAAGCTGGTAGTGCTTATTAATCAACCCCTCATGGTTTGAGCCTAGTCAGTATCTTTAACACTTAGCATCATTTGTCAGATGGTTAAATTTAGTTGGATGGTTATAGGTTCTTCACTGTAGCAAGCAACAGTACGTCACTGTTCTGAAATATCTCAAGCTTCCTTGTCTAAAGGTTCGGTCACATTTACCATTGTGTTTTGCCAAACTTTAACAAATGTGACCATATCTTAAGCCCTTACTGAAATGAAACCTCATTAGTGACTGATTTGGAACACTATAGGCAGCAACTTCTTGTGTCATAAACAGTGTTTGACTGGTTCACAGTTGATATCAAGAGAGTTTGCTGTTAGCGTGTTGCTAAGCTAACTCCGCAATGCTCTAATCAGCATAAAATAGCACATAAATATTGGGTAGCCCATTTTAATCAAATGAAACTTTAGGTGTATATATTTTACATTTAAACATTTAAACATCGATTAAACATTTATCTTGCTTAATTTGCCGTTTTGGATGGCTTTTTTGTTTCACTGAGCTTGCATTTTGCATTGTGGGATTGCATTCTAGGATATACAGTATCGCATAAAAGTGAGTACACCCCTCACATTTCAGCAACCATTTTAGTATATCTTCTCAAGGGACAATACTATAGAAATGAAACTTGGATATATTTTAGAGTAGTCAATGTGCAACTTGTATAGCAGTGAAGATTTACTGTCCTCTTTAAAATAATCAACATACAGCCATTATTGCCGCTGTAAGAAACAAAAAGTGCACACACTCACACGGTTCTGTTTTTGACAGATTGTTTTCAGCTAAACTATTTGTATTTTTCTTAGCCGCCAGAAGGCTTCCACTTCAGATTATGCCGCGCAAACCGACGAGCCAGTGTGTGGAAAGATCGACAGTTGACTCATTCTCCTGCGCACGCTGGCAGCACTATGCATCTGTTGGAAGTCATCTTCGCATTTTGATCGCACTATTTATGCTCTGTTCGGAAGTGGAACCCTGCCTGGAAAAACTCTGCATTTTACACTGACTACTGTACTGTAACTCATGAAAGTGTTACTGAAACTCTATAGCCTAGGGCATCTTCAGGAGAGCAACGGTTCTACTCACCCTAAATGAGCAATGGCTATACTCCATTTAACCATGCAAAGCCACATGTCCTATTCATCATGTTCGTGTTTTTGTCTGCTTGACAGGACCATACAAATTTGTGTATCTTGTTTTAGAGCAGTTAAAATTTAGTGCTTTGAGTACAATTTTCTCATACTGACCACTGGATGTTCAACATGGCACCTCATGGCACAGAACTCTCTGAGGATTTGAGAATTAGAACTGTTGGTCTCCACAAAGATGGCCTAGGCTATAAGAAGTTCAGTTACATTCTGAAACTGAGTTACAGTACAGTGGCCAGGGTCATACAGAGGTTTTCCAAGACAGGTTCCACTCGGAACAGGCCTCGCACGGGTCGATCATAGAAGTTAGGTCCTCATGCTGTGCATCAGGTGCAGAAGATGACTTCAAACAACAGACGCATGAGTGCTGCCAGCATTGCTTTAGAGGTTGCAGAAGTGGAAGGTCAGCTTGTCAGTGCTCAGACCATACGCCGCACACTGCAACAAGTCAGTTTGCATGGCTGTCATCACAGAGTGAAGCCCCTTCTGACACTGGCTCACAAAAATGCCTGCAAACAATTTGCTGAAGACAACCTGTCCAAGAGCATGAATTACTAGAACCATGTCCTGTGGTCTGATGAGACTCAGATAAACTTGTTTGGCTCAGATGGTGTGTGTTCATGTGTGGCAACACCCTGGTGAGGAGTACCAAGAAAACTGTGTCTTGCCTACAGTCAAGCATGGTGGTGGTAGCATCATGGTCTGGGGCTGCATGAGTGCTGCTGGTACTGGGGAGCTGTGGTTCATTGAGGGAAACATGGATTCCAACATGTACTGAAGCAGAACATGATGCCCTCCCTTCAGAAACTGGGCCAAACGGCAGGTTTCCAAGATAATAACAACCCCAAACACACGACCAAGACGTGATGATGAAGCTGAAGGTGAAGGTGATGGAGTGGCCAAGTATGTCTCCAGACCTGAACCCTATTGAGCACATGTGGGGCATCCTCAAGCGGAAGGTGAGGAAGCGCCATGTGTCCAACATCCAGCAGCTCCGTGATGTCATTATGGAGGAGTGGAAGAGGATGCCAGCAACAACCTGTGCAGCTCTGGTGAATTCCATGCCCAGGAGGATTAAGGCAGTGCTAGATAACAATGGTGCCTCTACAAAATGTTGACACTTTGGACACAGTTTTGCCATGTTCACTTAGGGTGTACTCATTTTTGTTGCCAGTTATTTGGACAACAATGGCTATATGTTGTTATTTTTACAGGACAGTAAATTTGTACTTCTATACAAGCTGCACATTGACTACTCTAATATATATCCCAGTTTCATTTGTGCAGTATTGTACCTTGAGAAGATATACTAAAATTGTTGCTGAAATGTGAGGGGTGTACTCACTTTTGTGAGATACTGTATGTGATGCTGCGTTTGGCCGAAATGATGGGACAGTGTTCACATTAGGAGCACGGCACGGCATTAAATGCCTTAAAATACTACCTACATAGGCAGCTCTCTAGGTTTTGGAACAGAGCCTGTGTGTACCTCTAAGGCCAAAAAGTTCACAGATATTATCCATTTATTTTTAGCTTACTTTCATTGTGATACCAGGTTTTGTTTCACTTAAATATATAAGAGCCTAGGCAAAAACCTGACTTGGAATAATAGACAGACTGGACTGGAGTAGTTTTGGCTGTCTGGTTGCTTCAGCGCTATTAATGTGATTGGCTGCTTTCTGCCTGTGCCGCTATGATTAGATGGAGCCGTTTAGCTTCTGAACACACTCTTTGGCAGTGCCACGTGAGCTAGTGTCAGGTCATCACTGCTAAATGAAACTGGATACAGGTTCAGAGATAGCAGTTCAGTGCTGCTTTCTCTGTTTGCATATGAGTGATTGTTTGTGACAGTGAACATGTTTAGCCTCTGATGTGAATGCATATTAACTGGAGACGCTGCCCTAGTTCATGTTCACGTGGCTATTATGGGGAGCGTGGTACATTTCGATACATTGTTTTTGTGTGGTGGATGGTAAGAGTTCTTTCCCTGTGTGACTGATAAAAATAGCGCACAAACACACTGTTGTCTGTGTACAGGGGCCAAAATTAACACTTTACAATCCCCAAATCAATACTGCCCAGTAACTTTACAGGTAATTGCAACATACATGGCTTAAATTAAATTAGATTTTGTATATAAATGTTTAAAATATTATTATTATCATTATTATTATTATCATTATTATTATTATTATTATTATTATTATATCACCAGTAGCAGGTAATTTTGGACACTATCTTCTAGCTGTATGTGTAGGAATGTTTAGTATCCATGAATATTCTAATAGATTTTTAAGTATTTATATTATATTTATATTATATTTTGAATTATATTATATAAGATTTAGTATGTTCAGTATTTTATATATATATATATATATATATATATATATGTATGAAGAGTTTGAGATGCAAAAGCCTCTAAGTACGTCTGACGTTTTTCTTTAAAATTAGTATTTCTTTCTGGCTACTAAGTATAGGTTTCTATGCAAGCTCTGGTACTTCTGAATGGGTTGAGGCTGGGATTTAGCGCATTTGAAGTGAAAGTACTTGATGAACATATACCATGTGTGGAGAGCAGGGATGTGCATCTCCATAACTGAGGCCGATGCGATACGCATCTCGATGCATAGCGGTCCGTGTACTTTTGCGTCCATTCGTTTTTCGTTTTTTAACCCAGACGAAAAACATGAAAAAAGAACGGTTATAGTATTTTTAAACGCTATGCTGAAAACCAAAATTGAAATTGGAACCGTACACACAAAATTCTTCACGAAAAGGTGAATATTGTCTTCTTTTCAGATTTTTGTTTATGAATTTTTGTACTTTTAATAAACATTTGAAAAATGCACAAATTAATATAGAAAAATGTCAATTTTAACAGGTTTTCTTTGGCCAAATTTAGTAATGCTTCTCCCGCACGTTCATTTGAGAACTAGAGTCTTTGGAACAATGCAGAGACTTAATAAAAATATGTTTTTTTAAAATAGACATAAAATAGGCAGAATCCTGGGAACTTTATC
>JAFVLL020011191.1:0-48786 GCA_021397915.2 Tor tambroides
CTGGAATCATGGCGGAATATCTGGTGATGTCCACTTCGCAGGGCACTTATGACTTACGGTCAAATAGAACAAAAGTCAGACGTGATAAGATATACGAAATGTGCAGAGCGGGGAGAGCGTGAGGACTGTTATTGGAAACCGCTGATGTAGTAATTTAATGTTGCCTCTGGTATTCCGCTCTCTGAGCGTATGTGCGTTCAGGGGGCGTGGCTTTGGACGGCGATTGCAGTGAGGGTGGGACGTTCGCTTTCAGTGCTATCAGGCTAAAGTTAGCATTTTCCGAGATGTCCCACTACACCTTTAAAGGTACATTCTAAAGATATAAATGCACAGCTAGGGGTGTGCGATATATATCATCCATAATAATACTGTAATTGTTGTTTTATTGATGTGTGAACTGACATTGAGTATATCCCAAAAACCAAACAAAAACACACCCAGAGAGTGCACACATACACTACGTGATGTAGGCTAGACTACCACATGTACACATTTCATTTAGTCTATTAAAATACATTTAGATTTCCCCCAAAATTCAAGATATGGGTCTTTTATATTTATATCAGCTGATATAGTTTATCAATATTAACTATTTATATTCTCCAAATATCAGCACGACTGCAAATGTGATATTGATTTTATACAACATTCAATAAACAAGACGTTTAAGTGACTTTCCTGTTTTTGCTCTATTTCACTAATGAAAATATAGTAGTCAACATTTGAAGTGGATCAAAAAAGTTCATTAAAGTTGTCCTAAGACAAGAACGGGTATTGATCAAAATTCATGTATAACTTTGATGAAAGGTTTTGATCCACTTCAGATGTTGACTACTGTAGTTCCAAACAAAGCCACAGCAGAACTGTTTTGCATCTCTGAGCAATACAAGACCGAAAGAATCATTCCTTTTAAGCAAATGAGTGAAGTGAATGATTCAATAACTCACTCACTAAGACGTTCAAATGCTTTGTCCTTTGAACAAATCAGTTGAATGAATGACTCAATGACTCACCATGCAGTGACTAACGTATATTTAACGTATATAACGTATATATTAAAGTATATTTTCCTTTTTTTCAAAATCATTTTAAATATCAGTATTCAATGTTTTGTTTTCAAAACATCAAAACTTTATGCATTTGTAACTCACTGCTATTGTTGTTCAGTTTCTTTAGCTATTTTTGAGCTGTAGTTTTAAATTTTTTTAAGAGATTTTTGAAAGGACATGAAAGTGAGAAGGAGAGAGGTGTGATTAGGAAATGTAATTTAATTACTTTTTCTTTGAGAACGTAAGGTAAGGGATTACTCTTAATTTTTCTTTAATTTAATTACAGTTACTTCTAATGTAATTGCATTAAATATTGTATAGACTTTAGAAGAATTCTATAGAAAACAATAGTGGATTTAACATCAAAATTGAATATCTATTGTTAAAATGTATGTTTTAAATGTAACATTCTCACTTTAAATACTTTGGTCAGTTCACAAATAATTTCTGCAACTTTATATTAATTATTTGAAAGAATTATAAGCGTCTATCATTGTATTCATGTGTATCATTGCATTCAACTGGTCGAGGCTGATATGGGATTTAGAAAATCATTAGTAATAAGCAAAGCAAGAGAGAGAGTATTTAGTAGCTAGTAATTAATTACTTTTTTCAGAGTAATTACCCCACACTGCACCCAAGTCAGATTCAAACTCACCCATAAATAAGCGCTCCAGATGTGCGTGTGCACTACTCATAAGTCCTCGTAAACATTTATTTTATTGTATGACTAACAGTATAAGTGGATTTAAAAAAAATGACTGTTTCTCAGTGCTGCCTGCACATCCAGAATTAGTCCGGAGCAGTTTTGTTTAGCAAAGGGTTTGGGGCGCAGTATGTTGCCATGATACCATGAGTCCAATGACGTGATAATATCACAGTTTACGAGACAACGTTTCTCATTTACAGCGACTGGAGAGCTTCAGACCATCTGCTGGTGCACTGGTCCAACACATCACCAATCTGTCCTATTTTATGCATTATTGAATGTGATAATGTTGTCAATGACATCGACATAATTTATAACGCTTTTCAAATCACATAAATACACTTTCACAACTTGGAAATGTTCTAAAAGATGTCATACATTTATTATCTCGGGTGTGTCCTGAATCCTCGCTGCCAGAGACAAAATGTTTCACATCTATTTTTAATTTCAAATCCACTAGATCACAGAAGCACTAACTTCATAGTCAGATGAGGGATTTTGGGTGGATGCCTAGACTACAAGGTCACACACATCCAGCTTATGTTTGCATGTATGTGTCTGTTCAGATGAGACGGGATACTTAACCCTGCGTTCTAACCACGATCTGGTTGTACAGATTGGCTTTCTCTGGGATGTGCCCTCTTGACACGAGTGAGCGGCCGGACACTGGTGTGATATGGTGGTGGGGGGAGGGTGGCACGTGACTTTCATCTTAAGCTCGGCCGCGCAGCCTCCCATCCATCCATCCATCCATGCATCCATCCGTAAGCTATTCTTAGCCCCACGCGAGCATGCGTATGTGCGTAAGCATCACATGAGTCTGCGCTCATAACTCTCCGCCTGACATTTCAGATCAGCCCTGAGGTGAGACTCAGAGGCCTGGAGTTTTCTTCATTAAAAGGGCTCCGTGGCCAAACCCACTGCAGATTATATATCTTTCAGCCTCAGGCTACAATGATCTAAAGGCGACAATTTAACAAAACAAACACTGATAACATTGGAAACACTGCCGGGTGCAGATGAGTGTAAAATATGCACAACATTTTAAAGCCAACATGAATCAGCCTGTTATGATCACCCACAAACTTATCATTTTTACTCTTTTTAAGCTAATGTGATTTTGTCCATGTTGAAATATGTTCTTTTTTTCTATTTCATTTTAATATGCAGGTTAATTTTCTTATTGTTTTTTAGCTCAAACTGCACAAAAAATGTCTTAATTGATTGCTTATGTATATATTTATTTATTTGTAGACATTTGCTATATTACAAAAATAGATAGATAAATAAATAAATATATAAAAAAATAAATCCTGAAAGGAGATGTCTCATGGTTTCCACAAAAAAAATATTAAGCAGTTGTTTTCAACAATGATGATAATAATACTAATAGTACTAATAATATTAAGAAAAAGAAGAAGTAGAAGAATATATGAGCAGCAGATCAGCATATTAGAATGATTTCTGAAGAATCATGTGACACTGAAAACTGAAGTAATGATGCTGAAAATTCAGCTTTGCCATCAAAGGAAAAAAACTGTAAAATTGAATATTTACTATTCAATTTCCAATTTAATATTTAAGAAAATGTATTACATTGGAAACACGAGTTTTGAATTGTAATATTATTTCACAGTATTGCTGTTTATACTGTATTTTAGATCAAATAAATGCTTGTTTAGAGAGAAAAACTTTAATGATTCCAATTTTTTGACATGCATGCATATATATAACTGTAAGGTTAAAAAGTTATTTATTTATTATTTGTATTATTTATTGTTCATTTAATTGATTATTATTACTAAAATGAATAACAGCAAAAAATAACTTTATATACTGTATAATGAAATATACATTTAAATAATTGTAAAAATAGTAAAAATGGTGACATGTACTCACAGTTTATGACTGCTGGTTTATCATTTTCCCTGTATATTTATGACTCAATCAAACCTGATGAATAAAATCAAGCTTCCTAAATTCGACATGTCCTGTAGTTTCATTGCTGGAATGTCCTTGTCCACAAACATCATCTGTTTCATAGACTGTTAAACTGGTGGAATTTGCAATTTGCAGGTTTTATGATTTGCTGAGAGAACAACCGTAAACTTTACTTGCTGAGCAATTTGATGGCCAAGATAAGCAATTTTGCTGGAGAAAAAATACATTTTTACGATAAAAATAAGACTGCTGCAAAAGGACACTTTAGTCATCTTATTAGTCTTTCTTTAATGATTTCCCACAGAACTAACAGATATCTCTCTTTTAATCAGCTAAAGTCAGAGAGACAGTTCTTTGTTTCCACTCTTACCGCTCAGTTTGAATGATCCTGATTCTCACTATCCAACACAAGCTGACTGGGAGTCGTGTGACCTCTAAGAGCGTGAAACAGCCAAACACAGCTGCAGCACAGCTATATATCTTCCATATATGAAGGATGCACTCAGATGTGGGGAATTATAAAGACACCTGCGAGTCTACTAAAATGCTACGCTGTCTTCGGAGTCCTAGCGCAGCTAAGCACATTCCCTGAGCTGCTTCCGCTCACAAAGCCTGGACTGTTAGCAAACAAACTCAATAGGCCAACACAGGGGCTGTTTTCATCCGCTGAATGACTGGGGCCTTCAGGACCCATAGCAAACAGATCACTGAATATCAATCTGTGTCCACATGTGTCCGCTATTTACAGGCTTTACTTTATAAGCAACCAAAACAACAAATGTGAGGCGCTTTATCTGCGAAACTGAAAGAACAGAGGATCTTTTTTCGAGTCGGAGACGCAGACAAATTTGTTTGGTTTCACAACGACTGGTTGGTTTGGGTGCACAATGCCTTCAGCAGAATGGAGGATTTTGCATGTGTTCACATTCTTGATTTAACATTTGCTCTAAATTGTCAAATCAAAATGATTTCTGAGGATGTTTCATTTTTTTGAACACGCATGAATGATTGCTTTTTTGAGGTAAACAGTTGATATTTAAAACACAATGCATGCAATGTGTCCAATTCTGCATTGTTTTTTTTAAAGTATGGCATTGCTTCATTCTGACTTACAGCACAGTATACTCCCTGTTATTTAAAAACAGAGTTTGTGCCAAGTGTGACTGGCATTGAAATGGTCATTACAGCTTGGTTTTGCACTGTCCCTTTTTCTGTCAAACAGCAATGACTGTCAAATTATATATAAGCACATTTTTGTTTCCTTCCCATCAAATCCTCAGCTTGATAGAGACGCCAGCTGGCAAACTGTAGAGAATGGATTTATGAATGAATGAATCTAGAATGAATTATTCTAGAACAGCATAAGGAGTAGTTAAGGAGTTTAAGGAAATTTTGGTGTATTTCAATGAAAGCAAAAGAGAAGCATATAGTGAAAGAATAAAAAAGATTGTTTGCTGAATGGACATGCAATAACAACTATGATTGTTGTTTTTAGCCACTACTAGTTATAGCGTGAAATAGACATGAATGAACAAAGAGCCTTGAAATGTTGTTTAGCTAGGCAGAACACTGGGTTTTGGAATGGAATTACTTGATTGAAAACCAATTTGCTCACTTATTGTGAGAAAGCTGCTTAAAGGGATAGTTCACTTAAAAATGAAAATGATTTACTCACCCTCAAGCCATCCTAGGTGCATATGACTTTCTTCTTTCAGACGAATGCAATCAGAGTTATATTAAAAAATGTTGGCTCTTTCAAGCTTTTGAAGAGATTTTGAAGTCCAATAAAGTGCATCCATTCATCATAACAAGTGCTCCACGTGGCTCCAGGTGGTTAATAAAGGCCTTCTGAAGTGAAGCAATGCGTTTGTGTAAGAAAAATATCCATAATTAAAACTTTATAAACCATAAATTTGAGCTTCTGCAAACTGTCATACACGCGTTCACAAGAGAGTGGCGTTCCAGCGGATCTCACGATATGCTAGTCTTGTGAGAATCAAGTTTTGTTTACCACAAAGGAAAACCAGTCTTCTCTTGGCCTACAGCAAAATTCTTGGACATTTTTCTTTACAAATCCTCGTTTTGTAGTTCTGATTCATGACTGGTGTTTTGTTTTGCTCTCTCCTCTGCACTTCTGCACTCTGCACTTAGTGTAGTTTGTGGAAGCTCAAAATTATGCTTCATAAAGTTTAATTATGGGTATTTTTCTTTACATAGATTTCTTACGTAAACGTGCATGCAACAGTTAGTGGAAGCTAGAGATTATGGTTTATAAAGTTTTCAGTATGGATTTTTTTCATACACAAACACATCGATTCATGTCAGAAGGCCTTTAACCCCCAGAGCTGTATGGAGCACTTTTTATGATGGATAGACGCACTTTATTAGACTTGAAAATCTCAACAGCCTTTCACTGCCATTAGAAAGCCTGGAAGAGCTAGAACATTTTTTAATATAACTCTGATTTAATTCATCTGAAAGTAGAAAGTCACATTATACACCTAGGATGGCTTGAGGGTGAGTAAATAATGGGATAATTTTCAGTTTTGGGTGTTCATTTTGGTGTTCAGGTTTGTTGTTCTCTTAACCCCCACTTGAATGTAAAATGTTTCTTTTCGCAATAACCCTAATTAAGATGTTGTAAGTGCATGTAAATGGGGTCAGTGAGTCACAACATCATGACGTTTACTGCGTCACATTGTGCGTAAGATCAAGGGCTCTGCGGGTGGCCATGTAGACTCACTAGCATTAACCTCCACATGTCACTGGAGTCCACTTGATCATCCTGGCATTACACCGGCTTCTAAATCAGAGAGTGGCGTTGAGAGATAATGACAGAGGTTTCACCCTCCAAACCCACAGAGAGCGTGAGAGCCTCCCAGATCATAGTGTCGTACGTCAACATGCTAACTGTAACATGAAGGTATGATCCCGTTGTTTATCACCCCTTTAACTGGTCGCACTGGGAGAAGCATGTTAACGGCATTATAATGACTTTCAGATGGTGTAGAGGAAGAGGAGGAAGAGTCTTCAGCTGCACTGGATGACAGGATCAGATGCCGCCCATCAGCTGTACAGCATCTGTTAGTGAGGGTGTGTAGCTGTCCTGTTTAATGGAGTGAGCTTTTCCCAATCCCCAAATCTTGGAACATAGGAAAATGGGCCACAGGAGTTGGCGAAAAATCCAGAGCTGAGAAGTAAGGACAGTTGCCAGATGTTCCCATCTGTCTTGAGCAATATCTTATGTATTCCAAGGTCCATTAGAGTCACTGATGTGAGAAGTATTACCCTAGTCCACTTTGTGGAATGAGATCCAAACATCTGAACAGGAGAATGACCAGATGAGACGGTGGCAGAACCCTGAGGTGTTTTACCAAATAGTTCCCTCAGGAGCTGGACTGTTTGCTTGAGCGACAGTTCAGAGAAAAACCAACCCAAGTGCAAAGACCTCATTTGTGGTGAGAGAAAAACAAGTACTAAAAGTGTTGGCCAGGCTGGGTTTACTTTGGCCTCAATCTTTCCTCTGCAAACTGCAGGGGAGCAAATGGCACCTTTTCCCTAAGTGAGCTAAAGACCTACGCCAAGTATTAGGCAACACTACGTGGCTTAAAACCGTTAAACATCTGTACTGAGTACATGATCTGTTCTGAAGCGAAAACACAATTATTATTGTTTATACAGCACTATATTTGAACTATTTTTATGGCTCTCCATTCCTGTTCCTTAATGTTCAAATATTACATCATTGTTTCACTGCATACAGAGTATGTGTTGAACAAATAAGCAACACGCTTGCTCAGTCTGTCAAATTTGTTTTCCTTTATAGAATCACTTTAAGTTAAATAATGTTGTAACATCAAGAAATACTTATATTGCACTATACATTAATCGACTAGAATGGAGTCAATTACAAATACGAGTGTCCATGCCACGATAAATAAGAAATCTTTTAAAAATCTAGTTTAAAACACCTGTCAAGTTCGTTTTGGTTTTATATGGTTTTGAAAAATGTTCATAAAATTTTCAAGAAAAGTTTAGATGTGACCTCTCTAAATATGTCGTACGGTGCGACTATCAAGTAAAAAGTAATAAAACATTTTCCTTATACCTAGAGTGCATATGAGCGTACGCATTTTGATCATTATTCTCTAAAATGTTTTTAAATGCATTTCTTACGATAAAACAGTATTTTTTTACTGTGGTTTTTTACATTTTACCGACCGAGCCTGGTTTCTCCCAAGGTTTTTTTCTCCATTCTGTCACAGAGGGAGTTTTGGTTCCTTGCCGCTGTCGCCTCTGGCTTGCTCAGTTGGGGACACTTAATTTCTAGCGATTTATCGTCAGTTTGATTTCACAGATACTAATTAAACTAAACTGAGCTAGACAGTGAAATCTCTGAATTCAATAATGAAATGCCCTTAACTGAAAATTGAGTCTTTAATCTTATTAGTATACATTACTGACACTCTATCCTCTAATTTGATACTGTTAAGTGCTTTGACGCAATCTGTATTGTTAAAAGCGCTATATAAATAAAGGTGACTTGACTTGACTTTTACAAATATCATGAATTATTAATTCACATATATCATTGAGTTTTTTGAGAGTTGCACCACATGACATTTTGCAACCTGATCGAAACTTGTCCTGTGATAAAAAGGTCCGGTTGGGGGTTCTCTGTATTACATTTCCTTTTTTCTTTATAATAGTTGCACCATATGACTTTGCTGGTTGCACCACATTACTTTGATATAGCAGTAAAGTTCTGTCAAATATTAAAAAGCTTTAATATGCCAAACTACTTATGGTTTCTTTGATAGAACCTCATTTGCCTTAACCAACCTGGTACTCGTATATCATTTCCTTTTTTTCATACTGGTTGCACCATATGACTATGCTGGTTATGCCACATGACTTTGGCAGTAAAGTTGTGTCAAATATTAGGCAAAATATTTGGCAGGCATTAAAATGCCAAACTAATTATGGTTTCTTTGAAACAACTTCATTTGCTTTAACCAACCTGGTACTCATAACCTGCGGTCATCCAGCGGGGAATTACAGAGCAGCACTGAAGGCTCGACTCATCACATCCTGCACTGCTAATGGAGTCTGTCATGGCCTCATCTGCAGGGTGAATAATCAAGCTGCTCCTGTAACGGCTACTGCCTTACATGGGAATCGCTTTTTAAGAGGATATTGGGAAATGGTGTTTTTACTGGCTTGTTTTAGCAACCATAGTCTGGGACTAAGTGAGATCAAACTGAAATACCAGGCATGTTTTCTGCCACTGAAAACATTAATGTGTCATATCATATCTGATGGAGCCCAACTTCCGTAGAAGCTTTCTAGCCACTTTAAACCCAACATGCAATCTTATTTTCAATTGCTTGCTTTAGTTCTGCAGATGTGGAGCACCACAAACCAATAATTACACCTGATCATAAGTCATAAATGTACTTTCGATGCAATTTATGGGGCTTAACAATACACACGACAGATCAACATGGCATCAGAATGCATGGAAATCTAAGAGTACTCTGGCCCACCCATGCAGCATGTTCACCAGCCAGGAGATTCAAACCAATGCCAGAACGACTGTGGTTTGATTTCTCTCCAGAAACCTCAAATATCTCAGAGAGCGAGACTTGAAAATCTAGAATAAAAAACACCCTCTGCTCAAAGCAATCCAGTAGTGTACGGTCATTAACCACAACGGTCATATTACCATAGGACACATTGTTTGTAAAAAGCACATCAACATTTCATAAAACCAGATGCAGTATGGTTTAGCCATCTGGATGCAGAATTCCTTGGCATCGCCACCTATAGGTGATCAATTCTACAACAACCCTCCTTTCTCCGGATTAGTTGAACACATCTCCCAGAAACAAGTTAACAGCTTGGCTACTTATTCCTGGCTAGGAAAAAGGAAAAAGGAAAAAGGAAAAAGTCTCCACATAATTATGTTCTGAACAGGCATACTTTTTACTAGCTACATGTATGGGTCATGACGGATGACTAGTTGTCAGTTAGTTTGGTCAACTAGTTCGTCTACATAATGTATATTTTCAGTGCTGATTTTAACTACAGTGTTTTAATTAGCATGCTAACGGGATGCTGTATTGCTCATACAGTTTGTGTGGCAAAACTCATCGCTCGACTTAAAATCATTGCATTTAAAGCACTGTTGAAATAACCAATGACATTCCAATTGATGTTTTCGGCGATTGCGTCACATCTTATGTGAGTTTTGAACATCCTGCTACTTTGAACAATTCAGACCAGCTGTTGAGGCCATCAAGTACCCCAATGCATAGCCATTTGTAATGTCTGACCAGGAAAAAAAAAAAAATTAACATTTGCATAGTGTGTAGGCCAAGCTAGCAGGCTAAGAAAATAGCTTTCAAAACTTGAGTTTAACTAAAAAACAACAATGAAAAATGTTTCTAAAACTTTGTTTATATAGCCCGAAACTTATTAGTCATTAGTAGTTGTAATAACAAAACAAACAATTCTAGTGAACTTAAAACCTGTTTAAAAACTAGTTCACCCAAAAATGAAAATTTGCTGAAAACTTACTCACCCCCGGGCCATCCAAGATGTAGATGAGTTTTTTTCTTCATTGGAATAGACGTTTGGATCCTGCAGTGAATGGGTGCCGTCAGAATGAGAGTCCAGACAGCTGGTATAAACATCACAATAATCCACAAGTCCAGTTCATCAGTCAACGTCTTGTGAAGTGAAAAGCTGTGTTTGTAATAAACAGTTTCATTCTACCTATAATATTGCTTGCTTCAGTGAAAAGTCTAGTCTAAATCAAGAGAAAAATATGCACAAATTCAGCACTGATTACAAGCCAAAACAGTCCAAAACAGTTTGAAACAAATGTCTCATATTTTGATGAACTCATATTTTGGCCAGAAGCAATGGTCTGAAGTTAAAACACCTTTGTGGATTTGTTAATTACAAACACACAGCTTTTCACTTCACAAGACATTAATTGATCAACTAGAGTGGTATGGATTACTTGTGCATTATTGTGATGTTTTTATCAGCTGTCTGGACTCTCATTCTGACGGCACCCATTCACTGTGAAGGATCCATTGGTGAGCAAGTGATGTAATGCAACATTTCCCCAAATCTGTTCCCATGAAGAAACAAACTCATCTACATCTTTGATGGCCTGAGGACATTTTCAGCAAATTAAAATTTTGGGTGAACTATTTCTTTAATTATAGAGACCTATGCCTGAAAGAATGCCTGAAAGAACGCGCAGAATTGTGAAGAGTGCTAAGTCTTAATCCTGAGAAACTGCGACTGATCTGAGCTTTGGAAGACATATCCTGTCTAAAAAATGCGAAAAGAGCCTTTATTAGACTCTTTTCCTGAAGAACAATTCCTCTACAAACAAAACCAACATCAGTTTTAGCCCACTGGCATTAGACGGCTCTCTGGGGATAGACGGACAACTCACAGGAAGTTCAGAGAGAAGCACTGGCCAGCATGTAACTCTTCTGACTGGACAGTGCCAGAACTCCAGAGCGAGAGACTAATTCTCTTAGCGGGGTGTTGTGTTTGGCACGGAGACCCGGAGCAGACGGATAAGCCTCGACACGTTGCTCCTCGCAGGGAGAGCTGCCCCAAGAGGAAGCAATCTTTAGCACTGTCCAACAGGTACTGAGAGAATCCACCTAGACAGTGAACGACCAATGTAGGTTTTCAAACATTTTAAAACCCATTTTATAACCCGAAACTTCATAGACCTCGTCACTTGAACATTTCAAAGAAAATGACAAATGAATCAGTCTCTAGTATATTGCAATTTATACTCTGTCAATTGTTTTATATTGTATCTGTTGCTGATTTGATCATAAAAGTGGTTGTTATTACGGTACACAATCCCTTATTAATTCAAATAAAATGTTACAAAGTTGATTCATCTCAAAGCTGGTTAGTTTGATGCAAGACTTAAAACTCTTTATTAAAACAATGTTTTTTAAAATCTGAGGATAAAATGAATTGGAAATATACTCATATCACAAGAAAAAATAGGTGAGTGGTCACTATTGCTCATCCTAGTGATTGTCATGTTTTACAGAGATTTTATTGTTCACAATTTTTAAACTTTTCACAGATGGATGTTAATTAAAAGCCAGATTTTACACGCAAATATGCAAAATTATCCATTAGCAAGGCTATCAGTAGATTTTGGAGCAAATGCCAAAAAGGGTCAAATATTGTCATAACATTTGCCTGGACAATATATAGATTCATCACATGTTAGAACAGGTGGTTTGTTGATTTGTTTTTGAATCAACTCAAACAGTGTTGGCAGTGATGTATTTTTGCTTCAAATGAAGGACTCACAAACCCTTATTTAGCTATGAAACCATTTTTTGTGAGGAAAACTCTTGTTAAAGAATGTTAACTTGAGCCTATGGACAACGACTGAACATAACTACACAAGATGAATATGGGAACACATACTGTAGTACACTGTAATCTAATAAAAGAGACAGCAAAACCCTTATGAGGGGTAAAATTAGGCACCAAAATGAGATTAAAATGAATTTACTGATCTAGGAAAATTATTAAAATAATCCAAACAGGTGATGCGTGGGACTTCATGTTAATGGATTTCACTACAGTGTAAATTACTCTCCCAGTTACATAAGTATCATCAAGCAGATTTAATCAAATCAATAGTGTCAAGATTTGTTCGGTTTATTTTTGACATCTTTGTGCCAAAGTGATACTCACTGAAACAGGAAGCACAGTTATTAACTCTGAAGGGCATCAGAAGGTCAAGAGTAATTTTTCCATTTATTTAATTCATAATCTTTCATAACTTTAAGCACAAGGTCACATTTTGTGTCATATGGAGTGAAGCACTTCACATTAATTGTGAACACACACACACACACACACAAAAAAGCTGTATTAGTTCAATAAAAGCACTTTTTTCATGGAAATGCTATAAGGATGCTAGCTCAAAAGTGAGCCAGAGATGAAGGGAGAAGTGGAAGTCTATTTGCCCTCTTTTCATGAAGGTTTACATAAACTCTCAGGGTGGTCTGGCGTTCTAGAAGACGACGTAAACCTGACATGACAGTGTGTGTGTGTGTCACTGTGATGCTCATGTATGTTCATGTACGCTCAGCAGGGTCAGGACAACAGTGCGTTAGCAGCTATAGGGAAAATGTGTGTCAGAGTCTATTTGCGTATTTGAGGACTAAAGCCTTTGCACACTTGGTTGTGTTCCAGTTCCGAGTAAATATCAGATGCTCTCCGATGCAGCAAGTCTTTTTAAATTTATTCTCAATGTCATGTTATTCAGTAAGTACGCTTTTTAATCTACACTCAACATATATCATCCGCATGGTATTGGCATCAGAACCATGAGAAGAGGAAGATATGATAGTCCATGTTTACATATTAACAGCAACTAAACCAATATAGCACTGACTATCCAATCATAAGATACCATTTAAATATAAATGTCTTAAAGGTACAGCAGCAAACTAGCCAAAATAAGAGTAGCCATGATGAAAAAGGAAAAAAGAAAATCTAGTTTAAAACAGTTCTTTAAACAACTTTATATTTATGTTGGCTTCACATGGTTTTGAAAAAAAAAAAAAAAGTTTATACCATTTGACAAAAATTTGAATGTCGAGGTGTAATATTTTAAAGTAATATTTTCCTTGAACACCTTCGATACACGTGAGTGTACACATTGTAATCATTATTTTCAATAGGTTTTAATATATTTAAGGTAAAAAGTTTATATTAAATTAAAAAATTATTAATAATTCACAAATATTATTACATTTTGGGGGAGTCACACCACATGACGTTATTTTAAGAGACTTACTGACCTTGATGCACATTCAGTGGGCATCTGTGATATTATTTCCTATTTTATTTTATTTTATTTTATGCATGTTAGTTTGACCACATGACTTTAATTTGGCAGACAAACACTTTTTTTATTAAATATTATTATGCTAAGATTATGCTAAGCTAAAAAATATTCACTGTAGAAGGTGACAAGTCGATTTATGTATAAACTGAATTTTTAAACAATTTTGAATAAATAAAGTGTCATGTGATTGACCTAAAACTAAATTATGACTGTTTTTGGTACAAGAAACCTTGACTACCATTAAGTGCACTTTGGGGACAATATAAAATGCTATAAAAGTGTTTTAAATACTTCAGAAGATTTACTGCAAAATTCCAGCGGCCAATTCTCACTTTAGGTTCTCATTCCTTCCCTCAACAAATACATTCACTTTTTTCTCTCTCTTCCTTCCAAGGCCAACATATAATCAAGCTGTGTTGTCCGCTGTTACTGAGTTCAGTCCAGTCTCTCTAAGGACACATGAGCTGGTTCTGGGGCTCCACAGCACACCAAGCATGCAGTATATTGAGCGTGCACTTCCTTCCCACCTGCGAGACCATCCATTAGAAGAACGACAATGTTTCAGCTGTTCTGATTTTCCACTGTTGGCTCCGCGAGGAGCTGCTCTTAAAGCATGCTGTCTCAAACTGACAGCCCTGGAAAATGCACGACTATTGCGCAGCTTTGCATCCTTTTGGTCTTGTGAAATTCCCACAGTGGAGGTTCATGCTGTGTTTAACGTTCTTGCGAGGTCTGTGTAAGTCATCTGTGGCGGATGTAGCCTGATTACATAGAAATAGTGGCATTTACATTACTTAATTTGCTCTGTAAGCTATTTCAAAGGCTGATCCGTCTACTCGCACCAAACACACGATCAGTCTGAAATGTATCAATTCATAATGGACTACATTAAATAATTTCCTAGAGACATCTGATCTATTGGTATCAGTGATACTCGCCTTCACTCATAAAAAAGATGCGCCATTGAACAAATATTAAAAATATACTGTCTTTATGTTGTTTCTACATTCATTTGAAGATTGAATGTGAAATTATAGCAATATAAAACTAGATTAATAGAGATTCATTTCAGAAAAAAATGTGATTTAGTTATTTTTTTAAATCAATTGACAGCACTCTGTTTCTGAATTTTGATTGATTTGACATGGAGTGACCCAGTACTGAGAGAGAAACTATAAATCACCACACTTTTAAACACAAAAACAGCTTTGGCAGCCAATAGCCGAAGCAAAGCTTTGGATCATTAATAGAAGTCTAAGAGACAGCCTGTCAATCACTGCATGCAGCTTTGCTGAGAAAAACACAAATGACGGTTAAATGAATGTGTGGGCTGGTAACCACTACTAACCATCATCGCTTGCTAAATGCTGATATCATTAAAAGTGGAGTTGCTGTTATTTGAAGATGATGAAACAGATCACTGGTGAAAAACATTATGAATCACACTTACATCATGCAATCTTGTGGTCCACTTTTCCACATTTCCTTTCAAAACATCTAAAAGGACACCACCAATCCCCCTATTCTTAGCTCTTCTGCTGCATAAGCACAATATAAAATGAAACATCTACATAGCAAATAGACTGAAGGATTGCTCAGTACTACATCTGCTTGAGATATACTTATTTTAAAGTGTGCAAACATAACATTTCAGGGGATAAAAAAGTCTCAAAATTGCATCAGACGCGTCTACATGCCAATGTCACTTTTTTCCTCCTGTATTTCAGTGATTCATTTGTGGCCAATATCAACAACGGTCAATAACGCCTTTGTGAAAGCTGCATTCAGTGTGGCTTTGCTTTAAACGGCAGCATGTTTTCATGTGTAATATAGGTTTGGAATGCTAAAGAACTGCATTGGGAACGACACGACAAGCAGAACCAGTTGTGTGGGTTTGAAGCCCTGAAAGTGTGAAGGAATTTTTCAGGTTGCTTCTTTTCTGTAAAATGCAGTATTCATTTTACAGCATGTTTTGCTTAAAAAATAACACCTTGCTGTAGAGGCCAGGTCACCTTGTTATTTTAGTATTATTTATAATATATTATTATAGTATTTATTAATATTTTGAATAAGCTTTTATTTATCAGTTTTCATTTTTATGTTTTATTTTTTATTTCATATTTATTTTGTTTCTTTTAAATATTTCTATTTAGCCTTATTTTTATTTCAACTTCAACATTATAAATAGTTTTATTTTGTTTTAATTTCTTTTATTTCAGATTTAATAATTAAAGGGATAGTTCACCCAAAAATGGATGTGGGAACCAAACAATTGATGGTAGCCACTGACTTCCATAGTATTTTACCATACTATGAACACTATATGATATTACTGATACTATATGAAAGTCAATGGCTTTACCCACATTCTTCAAAATATGAGGGTGAGTAAATGATGACAGAACAGCTAGGAGTTTCTATGTGTTTGCTATATATTGGCTTCCTGCAGGACTATGAGATTTTTCAGTCTTGTTTGAGCTATTGTACATCCCTAAATGAACATGGTGCGGCACTTAGAGTTAGTTTGATGTGGGAAGTGATCAGAGGTTGTATACACAAACATGTTTTCATAAGAGGGACACACAATCCAGTGACCCAGAAAGGAACCTGTCAGAAGTCTAAATGAAACAGAGCAGAAGCAACAGTCAAGTAATATACAACTGGCAATAGCTGCAAAAAAAAAAGAGGAAAATCCAGACACAAACAGCAGTGCATTATCATCAGAACCCATCTTAAAAACTGATACAAAGCAGGCGTCCAGATTCCTCCTGTCCACAAATAGGACACTCAGAAACTAGTACTTCCAGGGTTCTTGTGGGACAGATAACCCATTAAGCACAGTTATTATGTGCAGCTTTGTCATTGGTTTGTGGGAAATAAGCAGCCACAATAGAGCTGTTTGGTGACCTGGACTTACAAAAAAACTTAGAATACATTTAGTAATGCACAATCCCATAAGCAGACCCTGTGCTAGACTCTAATTCCCTAACAGCTTTAATGCGGCTAACAGCATGAACAGGCATTATGCATTCCCAACTTATTGTACTTTAGTAATGTGATGTATTCTTGAGTGAAAGCGGATATTCAATAACAATAAACAAATGCATGGCAGGGCTTGATTTTATCCATTAGGAATTGACTGTGGGTTATATTTCAATTGGGTTGAAATATAAGAGATAAAACAGACATTTCAAAATTAGAGCAAGTTATTATATTTTGATCAAATATTATGTCAAGACATTTTTTTTGTGTGATTTATGGGCACTGATGAATCATTCACAATGAGCTCTTTGCAAAAAGCAATTCTTGTAATCCTATAAAGACAAACAATGGATTAGAATTAGGGACGCTCCGATATAAATATTTTCATGGCATGGCAGATTAAAAAAATGCCTAAATAAATCTGTTTCAAAAAACTAAATCATTTTTAAATGCTACAGGTGATTTAGGCATCAAAAACACCATATAAAATAGATAGCCTAATCTTTTTCTAAAGATTATATTCAACAGCATTATTAAACTAGTGTTTTTAAAGATTAACTTCAGCTATGTCTGTATTCAGAAGCTGATGTATCTCCAATATCCAATAAGTCAATGAGGCCGTAGGGTGTCCCACTTGTCATTTAAGAAAATGACCCTTTAGATTGGCTGATGGTCTATGTGGCATTAGACCAAAGTGTGGAGGAGAAGAACCTGAAGAGCTTATAAATTAAGGCCATTTCAAGTGCAGTTGACATATAGAGTCAATGATTTAATCAAATCTCACAAATTGTAATTTTATAAACCACTCTAAGCAGATAAACACGGCTCACTGTCCAGACCCTTCAATATGAGCAACAATGAGTCCTTTGTAGTAAAGATATGGGTGTACAACCAAGATTAACAGGGTTCTTTCAACAGATAGCACTGTCATGAATCACTAGACTCATATGATGTGCGCCTAAGGGAACATGCCTTCAGCATTGTGTAGGACCGGATAAGGAGTCTCCTGCCGGAGCAGCGACAATGTTCACCTTCATTGTGTCTATAGATTGAGAAGATACAGGAGATTACTTCACAGGCTTCATCTTGATAATAGAAGTCAAAGTCTTTAGGATCTGACCATTCTGGTTTCTGTAATTTTTCTGTTGCGCTTCTGAGCTGTTCCTTTTTTCCTCCACAGAACGCAAAAGTATATTTTGAGGAATGATTCAACTGTGTTTGTGCACATAATGAAAGTCAATGGGGTCCAAAACAAAACCGGAACCCATTAACTTCCTTTGTATGGACTGAGAGACATTCAGCAAAATATCTTTCTGTTGCACAGAAACAAGAAATTCATTCAGTTGATATGAGGATGAATAAATTATGACCTAATTTGTTTTTCTTAGAATCATCCCTTTAAGGAACAACTGACTCTCTAAGCTTGAACTAAAGCCTGACATCAACAGATCAACAGACAGAGATACCTCTAAAAACACAAACCAATCCAAACGTGGTGCAATGAACAAACATTTTAATCTGTCTGCATGTTTCACTAATCTTCAAAATGTGTTGTGCGAGACACAGCATGTAGACAGCACAAGAAATGGGTAATCCATTGGAATGAAGTACAAATTGCCCAACATGTTATTCTGAATGAGGCAGGTATTGTGTCACTGGACATCGGCCTGATTGTGGAGATCAATGACCAGTAACACAAACTAGATGAAGAAAATGTGTTGGATGGGTTGTAGAATTCTAGATTATAATATCATTATTACAAAGCCTGACCAAATTACATAAAAGCAAATATTTCTTTTGCTAATTACGAAATAATTTACACAGCAGACCAGAGCGACATCTCAATTTGTTGTGCTGCTTTGAAGTCCCTCAGTGGCACTGGCATGGTTTTGACATGAAAGAGGACGTCTGCTGGTATTCCCAGCATGTGCTTGAAGCCATGGTGGAATAGCATTCACAAGAAAAACAGTTCTTTGAGTTTGAACATTATTGCAAGCCTTTCTTTCTCTTGGATCTGATTTACGGTGAATGCTTGGGTTCTGACTGACTGTGCAAACCTGACTGTTGGCTTGTCAAATAAATCTGCAATGAATTTCTGAAACAAAAATACGGAGGGTCAATATGGGTCAATGGCATGATGCAATTAAATGCACCTCTTCTATGATGAGTACGTTTTTAATTTCTGAATTCAATTCATTCTGATATTTTAATATAAGTCAGGGTGGTACAACTGTCCTGGTATCATAATGGGAAAAAAGTCTCACTAAACGAATTATATATTTGAAAGAAAACCAACTTAAGCATAGCTTGGTGTGATCTTTAATCATTATTTCTTAAGAAAAAAATATCTTAATGAAACTTCGGTGGTTATTTAATATTTGAAAAACATTTCAGGTCATGTGGGGCAACCAACATGAAGAAAAAAAACAAACAAAAAAAACCCCCAGCAGAGTGCGTCAAGTAGGGCTGCACGATTATGACAAAAATCATAATTGTCGATTATTCGCTTGAAATCGTAATTGCGATTATTAATTACGATTAACACAATTTACATTGAATGATGTTTATACCATTGTTTGAAGCAACTGCATGTCATATATTTATATGAAAATAAACAAGCTGAAAAAAGGAAGAACTTTTATTGCTTTTCTATTAGGGCTGTGCAATTAATCGAATTCGGTTATCATGCGCATCTCGTCAGTAAAGCCGGTTCCGTGATTAGCAGTAAATCTCCATCACCTGTTTTCCGATGGAGCGGCATTTATTACTCAGAGCCGTAGTTCACCGACAAGCTAGGCAATATCGCGTTCATAATTGCAGACGAATCGCTTTCGATTTTGAACGCGATATTGCCTAGCTTTTCAGCGAACTACAGCTCTGTGTAGTAAATGCCGCTCCATCTGAAAACAGGCGATGGCGATTTACTGCTAATCACGGAACTGGCTTTACTGACGAGATGCGCATGATAACCGAATTCGATTAATTGCACAGCCCTATTTTCTATAGTATTAAGCCTCAAATGTCAACTATTCATTGGATTGGATTCTTCTTTAAATTATAAAAAAAATATGCATGGTATTATAATGTTAAACTAAAACTATAATTAAAACAATGGAAAAACCCTTAAGATAACCCGTAGAAAGAAAAAAAACACATCTTAAGCACTCAGAATAACATAAGTGGACTTTGAACGATTATTGCCATTTTGAATGATTATGTAGTTGTGGCATCCATAATTGTAATTGCAATTAGAAATTCGATTAATTGTGCAGCCCTAGCATCAAGGCCAATACCTTTTACCAGATTATTTGACATTTTATGACAAGGCAAGGTTAGTTAACAGTCATGTGGTGCGGCCCTCCAAAAACGCAATAATATTCATAAAATTAATAATTCATATATATATTTTTTTAAATAGGTATACTCACATGTATTCAAGTAATTTTTACTTGATGGTTAAACAATATGATGTTTATGTCATTAAATAAATACATTTAATTAATCATTGTTGCAAACAACAAAATTATCTAAAAATTTCTAAGAACTTAAATTTAAAATAAGTTTAAAATTAAATATTTTTTTATGTTATTAAAGGAAATGAAATTTATCTTTATCACTTACAATTGTATATCTCATTGAGCAGTATATGTACAAGTAGCAGTAAACAATAAGGAATGAGAAGAACAAATGCAGCTGAATTCTCCACAGAGTTTGTTTGTTTGCTTTCTATTGCGATCGACTGTACATTTATTACTTTCTGTTTTTGCTCTCTGAAGCTTATTTGTATGCAGAGAAAGATGAGATTCAGGGTTTAATCCAGGTCAAACAATTGACCTAATGCAAACATACCTACTGTGAAAACCTGTTTCATAGGCTAAATCCATTGGGATTACTGGGTTTATGACAAGATGCATCTGATCAAATACTAGGGCACAGAATGCAATAATAATTCAATCTACTGAGTACTTTTTTCAAACATTAGAGAATTAGATTTATGTATCAGGTTAATAGTGATCTATTTTGTCCTGACCTTTCTAATGAGATAGCGTTATGGGATTTAATAAATCAAATCACGAAATCAATGTGTGCGAAATCACCAAGGTCGCTGGGATAAGGCAAGCAAATGTTTCATTTATCATCTATGGGTTTTGACTGTTCGTCAGCATGTGATTTGGAATAGGAGGCCACTCCTGTGAAACACATGCAGAAAAAGGCAGGCAACCACCTACTAGCCAAAAAGCCTGTTGCCATGGCGGCCAGTCTCTGCCAATGATATCAGCTCAAATTGGTTTACACATATTGAAGCAGAGGAGATAATAATGATTATTCACAAAAGGTGATGCTGGAGAGAGTGGATTACATCCCGTTGACATTTGTGATAGAATGAGGTTTTAGGGGGCGTATTAATATTACAGCCTGGAATGAAGATCAAAGCCTGTCTGTAGAAATACAATAGATTTAGACTAACTGGAACAACTGAATGTGACTGGTCAACTGAAAAGATATATATTAAATATGTATTACTTAAATTCTGTCATTAATTACTCACTCTCATGTCGTTACAAACCCGTAAGACCTTCGTTCATCTTCAGAATACAAATTAATATTTTCTGATGAAAATGAATAATTTCTCATGAAATCCGAGAGCTTTCTGACCCTCCATAGACAGCAATGCAACTGACACATTCAAGGCCCAGAAAGGTAGTAAGGACATCGTTAAAATTGTCCATGTGTCATCAGTGGTTCAACCATAATGTTATGAAGCTATGAGGATACTTTCTGTGCGCAGAGAAAACTAACGACTAAAACTAAGAAAAATAGGGACTTACTTTAATGATTTCTTCTCTTCGGTGTCAGTCTTCGACGTGCGTTCACGAGAGTATCACAACGCATGCATGTGGTGCTGCTCACGCAGGAGCCGGCTTTCTGACGTAGAACCTGGATGCGCTGTGCCTTATTTACAACCAGAGGAAGACGCACACATGCATCGTGGTGCTGTCATAAATGTGTGTCGAAGACTGACACGGAAGAAGAAATTGTTGCATTTTTGTTTACTTTGCACACGAAAATATTCTCGTAGCTTCATAAAATGACAATAATTGAACCACTGATCTCACATGGTCTTTACTACCTTTCTGGCCTTGAACGTTGTGTTGCTGTCTATGCATGGTCAAAAAGCTTTCAGATTTCGTGCGGGAAAACCGTGACCCTGGCAACACTGGCTCGCTGTACCCTTATCACACAATGATAGATAACCTTCCACGCTGCAATGACGGCAAGAAGTTGGGGTCAAACCTTATCAAACGATTAATCTGCATTAAAAAAATATTAACGCGTTAAAATTTTTAGATTAATCGCATGCGTTAACGTTGACAGCCCTAATAATATATATATATATATATATATATATTATATATTTATATTTTTTTCCCTGCAATTTTATACAAAAAAAGATCCACAGTATCTCAAGGCTTATATTTTCCCCACTTCATATACATTACAAACAATAAAAGTGTTGCCATGATTCAAATACATCAATTCTTATATTTTCATCTATACAAACACAGAGAGAAAAGTGAATTTAGGAGCAGCAAAGACCAGGTGGTGTGCTAAAGGATGGTTTGACATTATGACAAAATGCTCATATCATGTTCTCCGGTTCCGTTCCTTGTCATCTTAACCCATACATTCTTCTCATGCATTCCAGTCAGCCGATTAAGGAAGCCCATCCATTAGAAACACATGCTGTGTTCCAGGGTCACGACCCCTTATCTCTCACTGTTTCCTGTAACTATAGTGACTAAAGAGAAAATATAGTGTTGTGTCGCTCAGTGAAAGCATTTGAGAGTCTGTCTAAAAGGCCATCACTTGTTTGGCATCTTCAGAGCTTGTTTTGACACAGAGCTGAGTGTGCTGTCGGGTGTAACAACAGCGTGAATTAAGTTTGTCAGAACGGTTTACTCAATTCATCCTCTGTGACTTCTTGAGACAAACTTGATTTTGTTGTTTGACGGCTCTGTTTCAATCCACAGAGGAAGTAATGAGGCTTACTGTAAACCAGCCACACACATCAGAGCGAAACCTTGACCTCTGTGTGTAAACATGCACATTTCTGTGAAAGGCAGGTGTGACAGGAGACATCACATGCCAGTTCTACAGCATTGTCAAAGAAGAGGCCGCTGGCAGTCATGAAGTAAGACTGAATGAAGGGTATTGTGACAGGTGTGTGAATGACTTCACTTTTGAGTTTGTGAAAAGGCTGTGGTGGAAAACTGTTTGCCACATGCTGCTGTGCGTACTTTCACTGACAAAGCTTTCTTGAAAACACATACACAAAAACAGACCTCATAATAGAGGCCCAGTCACTCTTCAACAGGGCCAGCAGTAGGAGCGGCAATATTGAGGCACATCACAATCCGATCTGATTCCTATTAAGGGAATCACAATCTGATTCCCAAACGATTCTTGAGCTACTATTTTTCTTATTAATTAAATAGTTTATCGACTGTGAATATATTTATTTGTGCATTTATTAAATTACTTATAAATAGGCTACTTTTTAAAATAATTACAAATTAATAATAAATAAAAAAACAAATGTCAAGAATTTTAGCCATCTAAATAACAAACAAGCAAACAAGTTTCCAGACAAGCGCAGTGATGTATTTTGCTCTTTTTCTCAGCATTACACAGCTAAACAAATGTTTATAAAAGTTTTTTGCTTTTATTTTTATTGTTTCCTTAATGTTTGACATGCTGAATATGAAAATCAAATTACATTTTGTGTATCATTAACAGTGCTCATGAAAACTAAAAATATATGTTGACTGATATGTCTGATATGCATAAAAATTACATAACACATGCATGATACTGAGTTAACAACAGTTTCACATAAACAGTTACCAAAAGTGAGTTGTTTAAAACCTCAGAAGTGTATGTTTTGGAATGTTCCAGAGAGCACTAGAAAATTATAGAATGTTACAGAAATGTCTAGAATGTTCCCATCCTTTCAAAAGCAAAATGTAAAAAAAAAAAAACCCACATTATATAATTTATAAGATTTAATTTACCAAAATATTGATGCTACATAAAAATAATTAGTACAATAATAATCAGCACCACAGAATTACAGAAGAACCGTAAAAAATTTAAGTAAAACTAATTTTTGTTACATTGTGTTATTACTGATGATATCATAGACATCACAGATCTATTTCAACATATCAGATGTTTTGTCCTGTCCGTATGTCATAACTGGCTGTGTTTACATTAATTTTGCATCATTCAAGCATTTGGAGATGCAAGTGCATTTAACCGTTTTCACAGAGTATGCTGCATGCTGTGAAGGCTCTTTGGAACGGACACACACAAAGCGCACATGTGCATTTGAAAACAACCGTCTGCCAGTAAGTGGATCCAATTTGTGTATCCAATTTGTACCGCATTCTAAATGGCATAAATGATGCCTTCGTATTGCATTTGGAAGGTAAAACACTGAAATACCGCGCGTTGTCAAGCAAAGTGCACATTTCTCAGTGCGTGTCCTGTGCAATGAAGCCTGGGACTGCCCTTGTATTTCGCCGTAACCATTAAACTTTATGTAGTATAAAACTGTTTTCAGTGATTTGTGAGATCACAAATCATCTAAGATTCTTTAAAGAAATAAAATTGAAGGTAAATGTGAAATCCTACAACAATATATATATATATATATATATATATACACTATATTGCCAAAAGTATACCCCTTCTAATGAACAGGTTTGACTACTTTAGTAATTTCTATGAGTACAAATCTTAATGTTAAAGCATATAATGATATTCTAGGAAATTGTGTGCTTCTAATATTATAGCAGCAGTTTGGACAGGACCCTTTTCTATTCTAACATGACAATGCCTCTGTGTATAAGGCAAGGTTCAAAAAGAAAATGATTGATTCAGTCAGTGTGGAAGAACGACTGGTCTGCATAAAACCAAGTCCTAATCCCAGTTTACTTTCTGGTGTGACTGTAAATGCAGACCCAGGCCAAGGAGCTCATCACCAGACACCAATGACTTGTACATACATATATAGACAAAGTACCCAGGACACCCCTTCTTTTGAACAGAAAAATGCACTTCCAAATCTGTGGCAACAACGATGGGAACATAATTCATGTATTTAAAAATTGTATTTCCATCTCTGTTGCAACAGTTTTGGAAGTGTCTAAAATGACTGTACCCATATGTACATATAGTCAAAACCTGTTCATTAGTAGGGGGCGACCCAATACTTTTGGCAATATAGTGTGTGTATATATATATATATATATATATATATATATATATATCAGTAAATATATTTGCGATCCTTTCTGATGCACTCCATCAGACGTGCATCAAGTGTTTTAAGTTTAATGGTTACTCAATTGCTGCTAAAACAAATTGTTTGCAAAACAGAAACTAGTGCATTCATTTCAGATCATTATATTTACATAACATCATATCCATTGGATTTCAATGTAATAGAGTCTGACTGCCTAAAGCTTCTAAAGAAAACGGTGAGGCTAATCACACAGGACAAAGCTCAAATCATAAATGAATCTAGAGATCTAAAAACATAATAACATATTTACAACAGCAATTTGAGTAAATGCTTATAAATTTTAGTCTGTTCGTTAACACTGCTGCCACTGCATGGAGATAAACAAAAATATTCTTCTGCGCTTTGTTACATTGTTACATTTAGCTTAAGTTGTAACTCCGATTTACTATTTTATTCGCTATTTGGGAGGCAGGCGTTCGGTACACCATACTGTGGGTGGAGTATATTGTGGTTTTTCAGTATGTTTTAAATATTTTTATAAAATGGATAGTTCCGGCCCTTGATTCTGATTGG
Organism: Tor tambroides; assembly: GCA_021397915.2. Lineage (NCBI taxonomy): Eukaryota > Metazoa > Chordata > Actinopteri > Cypriniformes > Cyprinidae > Tor > Tor tambroides. The sequence continues at coordinate 25,485 of JAFVLL020011191.1, forward strand.
TTGAGCCGCGTTTGAAGCTGTAGTAAATTATTCTACAAACATACACCTTTGTTTACATCTGTGTGTTGCTCGGCAACAACTTTGTTGCATCCACAACGTTTCTGAGGAACTACATTGTTTGGTGGAAGAATAATGTTTTTTATTAATATCATTGCATTTTATTTGCTTTGTTTTATTTTGTGAAACCTTGCTATATATATGGAATAACCGTTTTTATAAAAGCAATAAGCCCCACTTTACATCGTCCCTAATGACGCCCCTTAGCTGTTATAAATTCACTGTAAACCACAGCTTCTAGGGGCTTATTGCTTTATTACATCCCTATTGGTAACCAACCTGTTCCACGGAAAAAACTTCTGCAATCAGACAAAATTCCAGGTTGCATGGATTCCTTTTTAAATGAATGGATTTTACCCACAAAAAAATTCCCAAACAATAACAAAAAGAAACAGAAATCATGCTTAAATTCTTATTGTTGTGGTTGCTGTCAGTACATCTTAGGTTAAAAAAACAACAACATATGAACAATGGCAACATTGCAAATGTAGTAAGACTGGGAATACATTTATATTACACACTTGCATGCCTGCACAACATACTTCATCAACGGTCTAGACCAGAGGTGCCAACTCAGTTCCTGGAGGGCCACAGCCCTGCACAGTTTAGATGCAACCCTAATTAAACACACCTGATCCAGCTAATCAAGTCATTAAGGCTTATTTGAAAACTACATGGTATGCGAGTTGGAGCGGGGTTGGAACTAAACTCTGCAGGGCTGCGGCCCTCCAGGAACTGAGTTTGACACCCCTGGTCTAGACGGAAGTTTTTCATTTAATTCGGGACATACTATAAAAGTACAGGAATTCAGACGCAATGCTGTCCCACCTAGATATCTGTATTTCAATCAGCCAATTGTGCATTATGCAATAATCTCTTTAGTGCGGTATGTACTGCAGCCACACCTGATTTCTCCTAATACTCCGCTCTGACGTGCCCTGATCCTGCCTGCAGGTTGAAGCATGCAGAAACCATGTCTTCACCTCCACCCTTCCTAAAGATGACAGCCTGCTTGAATGAATGGGCAGATCATTTTGGTTCCTGCCTCCTACTCTCCACATCCCAGTTTCACTGTGTTATACAACAGCAGCCGGCTGTCCGTCAGCATGTCCACATACACACCGCCAATTCTGTTCTGTTCATTTTTGGCTGGAGTGACTCAGTGGAGGATCATGTTTTGTGTGAAACTGAGTATTCCTCCAGGAGTTGACTTTCTAACTGGAAATCACGATTTTAGAGGGAACTAGACAGAAACTCCTTTGATAGTCTATAGGAAATGTCTAATACTTATTTTAGACAAATGAGTAACTTTACTGTAAGAGGCAAAGCTAAAACAAAATCTTATGAGTGATTGCCACCAAAAGCAGAAATGCTGTCTTGTGTGCCATGTTCAGAATGGAATACTAGCATACTAAGTATACATTGTATACTGCCTGCTATTTTTTTAAACAGTATGTGAACAAGACAGACTGACAAGCTACACAATATCGCTTTCATTATCGCAGATGAATCGCCTTTGATAATGAAAGCGATATTGCGTAGCTTGTCAGTGATCTACGGCTTCGTGTATTAAATGCCGCTCCATTTGACAACAGGTGATGTAGATTTACTGCTAATCAAGGAACCGGCTTTACTGACGAGATCGCATGCATATCACATGAGATATATCGCCCAGCCCTATTCAGAAGATGAACGAAGGTCTTACGGGTTTGGAATGACATGAAGGTGAGTAATTAATGACAGAATTTTCATTTTTCACCTGAACTATCCCTTTAAGTACATTGTGCCCAAGTACATAGTGTATAATGCATCATTTGGGACACAACTTATATCTAATACCACTTCAGAGTGGTATTTGAGGCTAAATATAATTTATCATGTTCAGAAATTCACAAGAAGACACAACTTTCCAGTGTCAATTAAATTAATTAGATATTACATATAATTTGGTAGTAGAAACGTAAAGTGTTGCATATTTTATTAGTGCAGCGATGAGTGTGTGCACTTTAAATGTTTATCATTAAATTAAAAGCTCCACAATTACAACATTTTGTCATCAGCTATTACACAGAAATGTAGAAGTTTATATTAAAAAAAAATTATCAAATGTATGAATATGTTTTTAAAACACTGTAAGTGTGTCACATTTAGTAAAAAAATAAATAAAAAAATAATAAAAAAAATTAAGTGCCAGTCATGCTCCCACCTGAACATTTGGGCCAAATACTTGATATACGTCATGTGGTCTTTGCAGTTGACCACTTGTCTACTTGCAAGCATGGGTATTGGGACAGGCCCATACTCTGGAAAATGCAGAGACTAAGTATGTCTGAAGTTTGTGATGATCATGTGACCTTGTCCACTAAATGTAGAATAAAGCAACTTCTCTAGGCCAATAAAACGTACAAAGGTACTAAGAATTTCTTTATGTGTAAAAAAAATCTTTTAGGGGATCTTTTCCTTTAAGAGACTGTCTGAAAAGTCACAACATCAAAAAGTGGCATGTTCCAAAAAAACAAGCGTGTTTGAATGTACTGAGTGTAAAGGACACTTTCTGACAAAATAAATCTATCCATCCGCTCTCCATTTTTGTCCCATGTAGGGTCATGGAGATAAACAGTCACTTTTCACTAAATTCTCCTGCCTGGCTCTTCTAGTATGGTCCCTAGAGTGTGTTAGTCCTTAAGCATCAGTGAAGCTGGGAATACTGGATGTCTGCCCAGAACATCAACCCCTCACAGAGACTCCACATCTCCATAACCCTGCTGCCTGCCTGCCTTTCAAAAGTCCTTGATGCCTCAGAGGCACAAAGAGGCAGAGAAGGGCAAAGCACTGACAGTTTGCTGGATAAATATCTGTGCATGATGGAGTACTGAACACCACTGCTGTAGAATGAAGTTCATGACACCTCAGTGTGTGACATGGAAGATAACAGATGAACTGAACAGATGGAGAACAAGTCTAGTATCTCCTGTATCCTTCTGAACAATCATGTATGATGATGGATCAGATTCACACGATCGGCAAGAGCTGTGACTCACCTCATCAGAATTCATCTAAAGTCAATCTGCCCGTGCTGAAACCTGCACATGTGCTGACTGAACAAAACCGAGACTCTCAGTGCGCAGTGTTCATACAAAACACCCTGCACAAACAGATCAGACATTGCTACCTTACTTTCATGAATGCTTCAAGAAAATTTGAATAATAAATTATTCAATTTCAGTCTGTTTGTCACATAGTTATTTTATAATCCTCAGTACTTTTTTACAACTGAGTTGTATGAACCATTTTTATGATATTTTTTGTGATTTTAAGCACTTTAGTTCCCATTCACTGCAATTATATGGAAAAGAGCAACTAGAACATTCCTCAGAATTTCTCATTTTGGTTTCCACAGAATTGGATTTGGATATTTTACTTTAATATTTTTATACGTTCATGTTTTTCATATTATGTTCATGAATATTTTTATATGCATGCCATGCATTTTACATTATATTGTGTTGTAATTCACTTTGGTCAGCAATGCTGTAAATGTGCTATATTAATAAATGTAACTCAAGTACTCAATAAATACTGGCAGAATTTTCATTTTCAGGTGAACTATTCCTTGAAGTCAGTGGTTTGCAACCTTGATGACTCCAAATCCCTCTGTTGTCCACAACAATATTCAAAGGACTCATGACTTTTTACTAATAATTTGTACCTGATTACTAGAAAAATGTATATTATAAAAATGACCAAATTTCATGTTTCATGTTTCATGTTTAATGCAATGTGTTACTTGTCATTTCTTCGTAATTGTTAATGAAATTTACTACCAATTTCTGAGTGAAAATCATTTTTACACCCTTCTTCCCTCTAGTTTGTGTAGTTAGAAGATTTTAGTCATTTACATGACTTTGCCAGTTAGAAATCACATGTTTAAATTTAGGCTTTCTCATGAGAATCCTTATATTTAAAAAAAGAAAGAAAAAAAAAGGTTGTTGAGAGTGTGAATTAAAATCAGAAATATTCAGATTTGGAATTGTTTGGGATTTAAATCATGTTACGCCATGTTGAGTTCCCCTTTAGAAGTCTGCTGAGGCCTCATGTTTGAGAATCAATGTTTTAAGTCTGTTCTCTTCTCTGTGACACTTAATAACTAAAATAAACATCTGCTAAAAATATTTAGCTTGTTTATTTATTGAACCAGATGCCCTGAAAAAGAGTGAGTCTGTTGATGACTATTAAGATTAATAATGATTACTACTAAATGACTGTACTCTGATCTCAGATGTCAATGTAAAAGCTTTAGTAACAATGGCTCTATTTAATTTTTCTGTAGCTTATTAATGTGCATATGCATCATACACGCAAATATGCGGCAGAAAAATATAAGGGAGCGTCCTTCAAAACGCATCCCATATTTTTACTGTAGTTCATTCACAATTACTGTGATAATTAATGTTACTGATGACCGTATATTCATGAATTCATGAATCATGTCTCTGCATTAGTAATCATGATACTTGGCGTGTAAAGCGCAGCAACGCCCCCTTCATGAATTCATCACTGCCTTCGGTTTCATGTGATGCTGCTGCATTAGAAGATGATCGATTAATCTCATTTAAATGACTCCACCAACATCTGTAACACAATTATACAACATATCAGCCATACTGAGCTATTGCGGCTAGGGATCCTTGTCCTTAAAGAGCCCTCATTCATTCAACTGGTTCCCAAAGAAAAAGGCGAATGCTCTCATAACCTAGAAAGATGCCGAGCAAGACGGCATTTTTGGGCGCCTGTGATGTCACAAAATGCTCTCTATGTAGCCAGCTCACTATGTAGTGTATACATATACATACATTAAACAGACATAAAAAATCGCGACCTGATTTGAGACTCGGCGTGTTTAAAAAAAAAAAAAACAGAGCCCCCTAAAAACATCTCATTTGATCTCTTGTATTTCACAATTAGCCATGCATTGTCCATAAACACATCGTCAACGACGTTATGAACTGTTATGTATGTGTTGTTTAAAGAGAATCTGAGCGTTCACATGCAAACAGGCGTCAGCTGCGGAACATGAGTGAGCTCTTACCTGAATCGGGGTGAATCTTTAATACATTCCTCAAAATCCACCGTCATTTTTGCAGTTATTCCGTCTTTCAGTTAAAAATGTAGCATAGCATTGCCGGTGGCTGTAGTACGCCTGAATGTGAAACGCGAGTGTATCCCTTTCCCCGGTAAAACAGTGACAGTTCAGCGCTGCTGTGCGAGCTAAGGGACCGTCTTCAAATATGCGGCAGAAGAATATAAGGGAGCGTCCTTCAAAATGCAGCCCATATTTTTACTGTAGTTCACCACATACACCAAACCTGTGTGTACATTTGGAATATTTGGTGTGTGTGTGTGTGTTTCATCCACCAGCTTTTGTTTATTTCAATTATTTTTATTTTGTTTAACACACAAAAAAATGGATTGCTTGTTTTTAAACGAATGCATCAACAAATAGACCTTATTATTTGTTGATGCATTAGTTTACAAACAAGCAATACATTTAGAGCATTTATTATTCTTTGTTAATGATAGTTCATTTAGTTTGCAGTGCATTAAGTAATGCTAACAGATACAATATTTAATTTTAATGTTCTATTGAATGTTGATATAAGCATTAATCAAGATGTTTGGGATCTGTAGATCTGTAGAATACACTGTTAGGTCTATTGATAGTTTTATTCTGCAAAAATATTAATATTAGACAGTGTGTGTGTGTACACTAGCAATAACTCATTTGCTTTATTTTTATATTGAATAACGTTTTTATATTGAATTAAGTAGCCTAGAGAGAGAGAGAGAGAGAGAGAGAGAACATTTATATATATATATATATATATTGAATGTTTAATTAATTTCACCCATAATTAAAAAAAACATAATCTTTTTCTACTAAATATTCTTTTCAGAATTGTTGTGTCCAAGACTGTTGAAATATCTTGCATAAAAATGTTAAATAGACTATTCTACTAGAAATGCAGTTGAAACAATAAATCAACAATAGCCTGATTCTATATTCTGCAAAACTGACATTTGGTATCAATATCGCTATAAAAAAAATTTTCTTTCAATGTCTTAACAGTACACTAGAAGAGCTTTGAGTTTTTTACAACAGTACAAACATGTACATAAAATATGCCAGAGTTTACAGACAGTTGATTCCTTAATCAAAAACGGTATATTTGTGAAAAATATTACGTCTTTTTTGCTTTTTTATTAACAATGTTCTCCAAACTGGTGCAGTAGTCCTTAGTCTCTTGAAGAAAATGAATGAAATTAGGCTCGGATCCTGACCATTTCTTCTTATGTATGTGAAATTTTCCCCAAATAATAAGTTGTACAAGAAAAGTAAAATTATTATCATTAATTTCAGTGGAATAATACATACATATATCAAAATGATTTAACTTCAATAGCCTATAATATTTGTTTTCCTTCTAATGAAATTTTCCATATCCACCCAGAAAATCCTTGTGCATTTACAAGTCCAAAACAGATGGACAAGACTCCTTTTCCATTGAACAAAAATCACAAGAATAATCAATATCCAAACTAAATCTCTCTAAAACAAGAACTTTGAGTTTCGTCCGCCTCTGTCAATCATCATTACGTCAATGCCTACGTCACGTCTCTCCCTGCTCCCGCGATTGTGGAAGTGGATTTTTTAAAACGCTTTGGTCGTCCTCCGATACCGCCTGTAAATTTCCAACACATAGAAAATGATTATTTTTAAATGAAGCCAAACATAGTATACATAATAATATGTTTTGTAAATTAAACATATCTAAAGACTTAAGTTATTTGCGTTTTAAATAACTTGACATTTAAACGGCTGTTTTTAAAACAGGCATCGCTTTGGCTTCTAAATGTTGGACAGCGGCTGGCTTTTCGTTTCAGGCACTCACATGGCTGTAGTTTGTGATGAACATGACTGGTATTGTGTGTTTTACGGCATTATTAGGCTTATACAACATCTGATGAATATTTAATTATTGACTTCCGTAGGATACACCCGTTACTGCTTTTCCAATCGGCTTAACGCCTCGTACTGACAAACATTAAGCGAACAGATCAGGAAACATGCAAAAATCCGCCGCCCGTTATTTAATCTTTTTCCAATATGCAGGGACCAAATACAGGTCTGTCTCAATGACAGCCACACTCACGCTTCCTTCCATTGATCTGCTATAACAGCACATCCATGCGGTAAATGTGTGTGTGTCCTTCTCTCCTCAGTGGCGTGATGAAAGCACCAGCAGATCAAGCTGTGCAGGGAGTTGAGAATCATTTAGAGGTCAGTCTCTGCCTGACAATTCAAAACAATTGCAGTATGTTTCTCAAATAGTTTTTCCATATGCCTGGTGCAATTATTTGGTTGTTTCGGTAAGAAAATGTGTTTTTCTGACACTTAAATCAAACCACTGCATGTGGTTGTTGTTCCAGTTCTCTATTTCACTCATCTGCAATCAAATCCTCTGACTCTGGTGCTTGCCTCAAAACATCTGCCATCCTCTTCAACACAATGTCTGCTCATTAAATTGCATTTCTTTTGGAAATGGAATATAAATATACTGCGGTAAAATCTTTTTGTGTGATGCTTTTCTGTTGGCAAGACAGATAGTTGCTCTTGCGTGGCTTGGATGGTCTCTGTGGAAGTACTTTTGCCAAATATTTTAGTTAACCCAAGTAAAGTCAGACATATGAAATAAAGTGATTTTTTTAAAAAATGAAACCGTTTATTTATATGTAAAATAATAATAATAAAGTAATATGTAAAAAAAAAAAAAAAGCATTTTGTGTTTTGTATCATATATTTATACATCAGGCTTTTATGACTCATATAGTATGAAACAGGAGAATATTCTCCTATATACTGAAAGAGAAAAATAAAAATGAGCAAAAAATATGCAATTTGGTGCAGATGGTGTTATTTATATGGCCAAAAATAAGATGCAATTTTGATCAGCTTGTAATGTAAATCAATGAGATATTTTCTTACAGACTACTTAAATAAAATGTCAGTATATCTTCCAATAATATGTCTTTGTGTGATGACATACTCATGCTTTGTTTTATAATCAAAGGTTTGTTTTAATTGTGGGGGGCAAAAATATAATCAAGGTTGCACAAATAAACGTTCCTCAAAAGCCTAATGTATCATATTTGATACTCACATTTTAACACATTTTTTAGTAATGATGTATAGATAAGTTAACCAAGTCTTCAGTCCAGAAAGTGTTCATCTATATTAGGGCTGTGCGATATTGAAGAAAAATGCGATATGCGATACCTTGTTAAATAATGCGATATTCGATGTGCGATACGATATTGCTTTAAGTGTGTGAAATCAATTTAAATTATATATATATATATATATATATATATATATATATATATAACCAATGTAGCCTATTTGTTTTACATTCTATCTTGGAAAAGAAAGCCTCACTACAACTTCTGAATCTGACTAGAAGTGTTTTAGCATTACATAAAAAGCAATGTCACAAATCTAAAAAAAAACAAACCAAAAAAAAGATGGAAAAAAAGTGCTTTAACTTTCAGGCAGGCTTACATTAGATATATTTAACAGTAGCATTCAAGTAAGAAACGATACAGAAACTGAATAATCAAATGTAAAACTAAAACACTGCATAGTCTTCACATTAATTATATACACTGATTCATCATTAAGCCACAAAGCACGGTTCTGTGATCAGTAGTAAATACTGCTCCATCCTAAGGCCAGAGGGCGCTCTCGCACTGAAACTCCAAATATGCCACACAGAAGAAAGGTAATGCACGTCGCTCCAGGAAATCCTAGCTGAATAAACAATATTGAACTTCTTTCATTGATTCAATGTGACTGATAAACGCACGATTATGGCGACATATGGCGTATCTGAAATCTTATTATAATTATAATTTTCATTATAATAAAGTATATTTATAATGCAATGCTAAACGGCATAGCCTTTATCCAGACATCAACCCCCCCCCCCACACACACACACGAAGGAAATAGCATAACTATGCGTATTTCATTTCATTCGTTACCTTACTTGTTCTACAGATCCGTGTAGGCTAGGGTTAAATGCTACTGTTTTTGATAGCGTTGATAACCTTTCTAATAGATAATATCATGATATTTTTTTGCGTTTGCCATACCGAATGTGGTACCCTGTCAGTAATAACCTTTCCATAAGCTTTTTTGATTGTCAGTTTAAGTGCCTCATATTGCTATAAAAACAAACAAAAACCGAAAAATACTTAAAATAAACCAAAATGATTTAAATATTTTGCAAATAAGATAAGGATATCACTGACCCCAAACTGAAACTTCCCACTTTCTAAAGTGTCAAATTAAGTGGGAAAGACAAATCCAAAAACGGCTATAATAGCTGGATCTGGCAACACGGCTGCGCCCACGCCCTCAAGCCTTATTCACTCCGCCAGCGTCTCGTAGTTTCATGCCATGGACGTTAAACATCTGTCTAAACTGAATTATACATGCAGACACTCATATGGTGATCTCATAGCTGGCTACGGTCATGCTTACTGTATAACTACATGTGTGTCTCTCTCTCTCTCTCCCTCAAGTGGCGCTCTTTCCTCTTGCTCGTTCTCCCCCCCCTTGCCTCCACATCAGGGAGCCACTATGAATATGCGGGAGACTCCCGGAACTCCCGGGAGAGGTGGGATGTCTGCTTTATCACAGCAATACTGTGAATAATAGGTTATTGTTTGACAAGAGGTTCATAAATGCTTCTTATGTTTGACGCTTGTTGCTTTTTCAAATGCACGTTATAAGCAACTCAAACTCGCAGTGCTTTCAGATGGAGCAGCATTTACTACTGGTTGTGCTCGCGTACAGTCGCGTGCCCAGTCTATTCTCTGCTATATGCTTCGACCTAAAACAACTTTTAGCAACGTTTACAAGTAGCCTATTATTAAAACAATAATTCAGAAATCGCATGCCATTGCGATATGTACATTTACGATATTTCGATAATTTTGATATATCGTGCAGCCCTATCAATATCAAAGTTGTTCTCATGTTTGCTTTATAAAAAACAGGAGATTTCACAGGAAAAAGACATAAACCACGACCTGAAGCTGGACATTTTTAGAATTACACTAAAAGGTCTTTTACGTATTAAAAATGTAAATTATCATTTAGAGGGCTGAATGCATGTAGAAGATTAGGTATAACAGTTTTTACTGCAAAATTGATCATTTAAAAGCCTTGGAAATTTATTTATCAAATATGACCCTGGAGCACAAAACCAGTCTTAAGTCGCTGGGGTATATTAGTAGCAATAGCCAAAAATACACTGTATGGGTCAAAATGATCGAATTTTTTTTAATGCCAAAAATCATTAGGATATTAAGTAAAGATCATGTTCCATGAAAATATTTTGTAAATTTCTTACCATAAATGTATCAAAACTTCATTTTTGATTAGTAATATGCATTGCTAAGAACTTCATTTGGACAACTTAAAAGGTGATTTTCTCAATATTTAGATTTTTTTGCACCCTCAGATTCCAGATTTTCAAACAGTTGTATCTCAGCCAAATATCGTCCAATCCTAACAAACCATACATCAATGGAAAGCTAATTTATTCAGCTTTCAGTTGATGTATAAATATCAATTTTGAAAAATTGACACTTAAGACTGGTTTTGTGGTCCAGGGTCACAAATATGATAGGGTTGGCTTTATAGGGTTAAGAATGATTGCCCAATGTCAAAATATGATACAACATTCATATTTGTTGAATATAAAACCACAGCAAACAGAGTATTGTCAGTAAAATGTAAAGGGAAAACAAGTTCCCCCTGAACAAAAAAAACTCCACTAACAGTCTCTGATTTTTTTTTTTAAATTCCCACACATTGTCAGTGTGATAATTATGCAAACTGCAATCAACATAGTTTTTAATCTCCATTTACAGAAGCACAATCATAATATGTAAAGGCTAGCAATTTTATAATATTGCAGTAAATATGATGAAAGGGTCTTAAAGAGATTTGAAACATCTGACAAAGTTTCAGTTATGTAATATTTGTATGTGATAAACTCTCTTTATATATTGAGTTTAATGTCTGAAAACATTGAAAACCTGGGATTTAGAATCTTATTTAACTAGGAAATAATAATAGAAAATTTGCTGAAAAGATTCTGAGAAATGTAGCCTTACATCACTTGCTCACCATTGGATCCTCTGCAGTGAATGGGTGCCGTCGGAATGAGAGTCCAACCAGCTGATAAAAACATCACAATAATCCACCAGTAATCCAGTCCATCAGTTAATGTCTTGTCAAGTAAAAAGCTCTGTGTTTGTAAATCCATCACTGAGGTGTTTTATCTTTAAACCATCACCTCTGGAAAAAAATGCCAGTCCATAATCCATAATAACACTTGCTCCAGTGAAAAGGTCCATTGGTGAGCAAGTGATGTCATGCTAAATTCTCCAAATCTGTTCGGATGAAGAAACAAACTCATCTTGGTTGGTCGAGGGTGAGTAAATTTTGAGCAAATTTTCTACTCTACAGTAAAAGCATTATGTTTCAAAATGAATGAGAAAAATGAATGCAATTTAGCAAATTTGTGACATTGAGCATGTGAACTCCTTTGTACAAGCGGTCAGATTTTCTGCTTCCATTCAATCCCACAAGGTGCCTTTTGGAATATTCAAATCATGCTGGATCATCAGGTTTCTTTGTGTCTGTTTGTTTTTTGTGTGTAGAGTGCTGTGCGGAAACTAAAGCCAGTGAATGAGGTGTCAGTGGTCATCTCCAGTAGAACAGACACTGGTGTGCATGCCTTGTGTAACTCTGCACATGTAGATATCCAGCGGAGAGGAGACAAGCCACCGCTGCTGGAGCTAGACCTGGTTGATGCCTTAAACTTCCACTTAAGAGCAGAACCAATAAGGTGGGGGTCTTTTAAGGGATTTAATAAGCTTTGTTTTTGCACCACTTTTTTTTTTTTTTTTTGTTACAATCTTTTAAAAGTTTGGGGTCAGATTTTTTTTTCTTTTTTTTCAAAGAAATTAATACCTTTTTTTAAAAAAGGATGCATTAAATTGTTCAGAAGTGAAAATCAAAACTTTTGCATTCTTACAAAAAACTGCGTCTTAAAAAGTGCTTTTCTTATGAACTTTCCATTCATCAAGGAATCCTGGAAAAAAGGTATCACAACTGTTTTCTGCATCGATAATGATACAATGTTTCTTGAGCACCAAATTAGCATATTAGAATGATTTCTGATGTTCATTCTAATGGAATTCTTAAGGAAACTTAAAACCAGAGACTACATAATTATAATACATTACAAAAACAAATGTGACATTACCAAGTTCTGAGGGAGCAATAAAGCATTAACTTCTCAAAGTTTTTCTTTTAAAAAGCTTTCAAACAATGTCACAGAGGTCAAAACAGGGCTAATTCACATCTACTGCAGTCTTTAGAGCTTGCTTAGTTGTGAAAGATCAGGGACATTTATCTGAAAATTCAATCCCCTGAAGGGGTAATTCATGGGGAATTACTAGGATCCCCAGTCGCTGTTGTGCAAGGGACATAATCCCATGTTGCTCCAGGGGGACCTTCCTTGTATTAAATGCTGAGTAAATTGCTTTTACAAAGTCACCTTGACACATCCTCTGTAGTGAAGTTAACCTATCATGTGCTGATACGCCGCTTTGCTGTTAGTGACCAACTTAAACCTTAAAAGAAAATCATTTTGTGCATCATATTTGATAATGTAATAATTTCATTGGTTGATTATAAATTAGTGCTGTCAATCGATAAAAAAAATAAACTAATTAATCGCACATTTTTTCTAAAATTAATCGCAATTAATCCCTAACTTTAAGGTTTTTAAATATACTTTTATATTGCACTAATTTCACATTCAGTCTTCAAATTAATGTAGAAACAACATTAGAACAATATATTTTTAATATTTGTTTAATGGAATTTTTTAATGACTGAAGGCGAGTATCACTGATACCAATACTACTGATGTCTCTAGGAAATTGTTCTTTTTTTTCTAATATTTAGACATTGACTATAGCCATTAAACATTACAGTAATTGAGAGCTACCAATTTATTAGACTTTAAAGGAAAACGCCACCGTTTTTCCATATTCCAATATGTTCTTCCCTCAAATTAGATGAGTTGATACGTACCTCTCCTGTCTCAGTGCGTGCACTTAATCGCTCTAGCGCGCAGCGCCACTATGCTAGCGTTTAGCTTAGCACCATTCATTCCATAGGATCCAAACAGGGATCAATTTAGAAACCACCAAACACTTCCATGTTTTCCCTATTTAAAGACGGTTACTTGAGTTACACGAGTAAGTATGGTGACACAAAATAAAACGTGGCGATTTTCTAAGCGGATAAAAATGATGACTATAATGTATGGCGGAAGAGCACTTCGCAGCACTTCGACCTCGGTGCAGTAATATCATCACTCCTGAGGTCGAAGTGCGGAGGGGGAGTTTTCAGGAGTGATGATATTACTGCACAGGTCGAAGTGCTGTGAAGTGCTCTTCCGCCATACATTATAGTCATCATTTTTATCCACTTAGAAAATCGCCACGATGTATGGAATGAATGGTGCTAAGCTAAACGCTAGCATAGTGGCGCTGCGCGCTAGAGCGATTAAGTGCACGCACTGAGACGGGAGAGGTACGTATCAACTCGTCTAAGTTGAGGGAAGAACATATTGGAATATGGAAAAACGGTGGCGTTTTCCTTTAAACATCAGCTTCTAATTTAAGTGAACTTAAAACAATCTTTACGTACAGTGCATCCAGAAAGTATTCACAGCGCATCACTTTTTCCACATTTTGTTATGTTATAGGCTTATTCCAGAATTGATTCAATTCATTATTTTCTTCCAAATTCTACAAATGATACCTCATATTGCCAACGTGAAAGAAGTTTATATACATATATTTATTAAAAAAAAAAAAAAAAACTCACCAGAAAAAAGGGCACTTTCTCTCGAGGAAGAAAAAGAGCAGGTGCTCAAGCCCCCTTTGATGTCTATGTGTGCACATGCCTGGAGATAGCCTTAATGAAAACCCAGTCCAGAGCATTCAGAACCTCAGACTGGGCAGAAATATGACTCTAAGCACACAGCAAGAGTGGCTTATAAACAGCTCTGTGAATGTCCTTGAGTGGCCCAGCCACAGCCTGGAGAAACCTGAAAATGTGCATCTGCCCCCATCCAACCTGACAGAGCTTGAGAGCTGAAGAGGTGAGGAAAGAATGGCAGATAATTGCCAAATGCTGATGAGCAAAGCTTGTAGCATCATACTCAAAAAGACTTGAGGCTGTAATTGGTGCCAAAGGTGCTTCAACAAAGTATTGAGCAAAGGCTGTGAATACTTATGTTCATGTGCATTTTTTAATTTTAATAAATTTGCAAAGATTTCAAACAAGCTTCTTTCATGTTATCGTTATGGGGTATTGTTTGTAGAATTTGGAGGAAAATAATGAATTTAATCCATAAAATGTGGAAAAAGTAAAGCAGTGAATACTTTCCGGATGCACTGTAAACCCATTATAATAAATGTCACATTTACCTGTGCCCTTCAGCAATTAGGAAATATACAGAAATTGAATCAAATTATCAAACACTAAATTCAAAATGAAATATGGATGAATCCTTAAAGCTACAAAAGTTATTGATTTCCTCTCTTTTGTTCTTTGATGAACAGACATCACAGCAGCTGGTTATTAGCTTATTTGGCTGCTATTACTTTAAGAGCTGCCGCTGCTGAACGTGATGCGGATCTGACACGCATGCTCGTAGTTTCATTCGCGCTTTAATATGAAATGATACAGGCTACAGCGCGCTCTGCTGTATTTGTGCGTGCAACAGAACAGGAAAATTAGTTTTTACTGACATATGACTGACAACATCTCATCTGAGCGCAGTTCACTGTTGCTCTACTGAAGCATTTCCGCACTAGTTTAACTTGCGCCTGGGGTGAGGTGGAGTGCGTGTTTGAAAAGTCTCCTGTTTGATGTGGTCGATATAAACACAATTAATTCTTGTGAAGAAAAAAGAGACAGAAGCAGCAGTTGTGAGTGGGGTAGCCAACCCAAGCTCCACCCATGCGTTAATTGCGTTAAATATTTTTAACGCTGTTCAACTGGAAAAATTAATCACCTGCGTTAATGCGCTAATTTTGACAGCACTATTATAAATAGATGAAATTAATTTTCCACACATCCCACAGGAAATTAAAGTGGAATTGCAGAAAAGAGGAATTTACTGAATCACCTTTCAAAGATAGTAAATGTAGCTAATATAAAATGCAGTTATAAGAAACGAAATCAAGTAATTATGAATAATGTTATTATTTGGTGTCAACACTGAGCATTCAATTAAGTGTTATTCCATCATGAAGCAAGTTAATTTAATATATATAATGAATTATATACATACATTTCAAGATTTTTTATTATAATTGAATATTTCAAGAAATATATACTATGTACACCACCATTCAAAAGTTTGGTGTCAGTACTTATTATTATTTTAAATGTAATACAGCAAGGAATTATTAAAGTGACATTAAAAGTGTTTACATTTTTAGAAAAATGTATAAAAGAATAAAAAAGGAATTTAACCAACCCCAGTTTTGAACAGTAGTGTATGATAACATGTTAATGTGTAATTCATACTGAAAAATTCAATCTATTAGGCTTAAAGACGACACTTTCTTTTTTGGCGTCTGCCTCAAATGAAATTTACAAAAGTGATTTTATATACATGGAAAAAATGTAATGCAAGTAAACAATTTAAAATTTAAAAGCTGTATTAAACTTTAAGTGTTTGGGATGCTTGAAAACCCCTTTTCATCTTTAACCCATTATTTAAAATTGTATTTAATATTTAGTTATATTACAAGCAGTTCAATTCTCTGCTTGCTTATATTTGTATTTTTTTGTTTGCTGTTTGAGTCCAAATTGTGTAAGAACATGTTCATCATACACAGATGCCTGAGATTGTCTTGGAAGGCTAAAAAATAGTTTATTAATGTATTAACTGGTTTAGTGCTGTTTTCATTTTACATTTGCCAAATGTGTCACAAAAACGTGTATACTGATGGCACACAGTGCTCACGTCAGGTCTCTGTGTGTTTCATTCCATGTTCCTGTTAGCAGCAATTAGCGACCGCTGGTAAATCATTAATACCCACAGACAGACTCCTCTGGGAGCCTGAGCATGTCTTCTTCTTTATCTGCTGTTGTGAGTGCTGAGCGGAGGAGCAAACTGTGGGAAATTAGCCCTAAAATGCCCCAGTAACCCTGCAGAGATGCTGTCAGAGTGTAATGGTGCTTTTAGCTGGAGATGTGTACTGGCAGCTGTGCTCTTTTCTGTCTGGATTTCCTATGTTTAGCACACACTGACCACTGAGACTGTATCCTCACAGACGCAGAATGACCACTGATGAACCATAGTATCGTTTAGGGAAATGTTATTGTTTTTGAAAATCTCAAGTTCACTAAGGCTTTATTTATTTGATCAAAATATAGTAATATATATATATATATATATATATAAAAAAAACACTAATTAAAATGACTATTTTCTATTGAATGTATTTTAAAATGGCAAAGCTGAATTTTCAGCATCATTACTCTGGTCTTCAGTGTCACATGATCCTTCAGAAATCACTCTGATATGCTGATTTGCTGCTTAAGAAACATTTATTTGAAATAGAAATCTATTATAATATTATAAATGTTACAATACTGTCACATTTGATGCATTTTATATAAATAAAAATTTCAATTACTTAAAAAAAAAAAAAAAAAAAATCTTACTGACCCCAAACTTTTGAATGATAGTGTTTTTTGATATTTTATTACATTTTTTATGTATTTCACTATGAAATTCCATTCAGTTGTCTGTCTTACTGTAGTTTAAATGTCAAAAATATGACAGTGACTAAAAAAAGTGACTAAATTGTCCCAGATATTTAAAATATGAGGTTAAAAAAATGACCTGATAGTTAATTCATGTTTTTAATATTTAATATATTTGTTATATAAAATTCCTTTAAAATTTAATTGTGTAATTATAAGTTTGACAGTGAATTTATCGTTTCAATTAATTGAATTATTTATTTGTATAATTTCATTGTATTTAATTTATAAGTAAACAAATTATATATATATATATATATATATATATATATAATTTGTTATTAATTAATTACAATAAAAATAATTACACACACACACATATTATATATATGTGTTTTTAAAAAAATATGTTCTCATTAAGGTAAAATATATGCCTGTTTATTCCTGTTTATTATTTTTTTTCATATCATAATGTATCAGGTCTTTTTATTGCATGTTTTATATATATATACCAGGGGTGCCCAACCCTGTTCCTGGCGATCGACTGTCCTGCAAAGTTTAGCTCCAACTCTAATCAAACACACCTGCCTTTAATTTTCACGCGATCCTGAAGACCTTAATTAGTTACTTCAGATGTGTTTGATTAGAGTTGGAGCTAAACTTTTCAGGACAGTCGATCGCCAGGAACAGGGTTGGGCACCCCTGATATATACAGAACATGTTATATCGGGGCATCGTTAATATAATTTTGTGATATTTTTTTACTATGGTTAGTAGTTCATCCACCTTCTGCGGTCTGTTCTTTATAAAAGTCCTATTTCTGCTATCATCATAAAAGCGTTTGACTCTTGTGACCTCATCACGGTAAGTGTGTTTGATGTCAACAGGTTACATGACTTTTGAACTTGATCTTCTTTTGTGACACTATCATTAAACGTAACATTTAATATGCTCACAGAATATCCATATTGTGCCTCTCATGAATGATGATGAAGCCCTCTGTCATGTGCTTCAGGGAGGTCTCATGGGATTGTATAGCATAAATGTTTAATGGGGGGATTTAGGCACTTTGTGATCAACAGTTCAATCAATAATGGCACTTAGTCAGATGAAGACCACCATCCCAGCAGCTGACAGTGTTTGGAGCAGGATCTAGTATGGTAAAAAGATGTTGGACGCTCTGTTGTATGTTTATTCAACTTTATTTAAATAGTATTTCACATAGTAAACATGATATGGAATATGTAAACTACTGTAGATTTGAATGCGTTCTGAAGAAAATGTGAGGCGTTTATCTATGAAAAACTCATTACTGTGTTGCTATGGGTGGTTTCACAAGTCTGTGTGGTTTCTATGTTTTGGTAAGGAGAATTGCTTATTACTTTGATAATCAGGTCTGTAGAAATGGTTTGATTCCTTCTTCAATGTACATCTATAGCAGTGGTTCAAAACTAGGGGGCCGCAACCGACTAAAGGGGCTTTAGGACACTTCCAAGGGAGGCACAGAAAGGCTTGAAACAAGACCAAACAAGATTTAAAACAGCTACAAATTAGGATGGAAGCTGAAATAATATTTCTTATTTTAATTTGTTCCTTTAACAACTTATGATTACAGCATACTGTGTATGCTATATGAATATACTATATGAGGGGATTTTAAGTGTGACTTCTAGAGCTGGAAAAGTCTTGGAAATTAATCAAATCTAAAATGTTTTCTAATACGTATATAATAATGGTACATTTTAATGTGTTTTTTTATATGTAAACAAATGTGTATATACATTGTCAAGCACTAAATATTTTATAGAGTAAAAATTTATATTTTTAAGTAAAATAAAAATTACAAACTAGAAAAGTAATCACTATGGGCCAGATTTACTAACAGATTTACTAAAGATGCACAGTGAAGAATTAGCGCTGAAAAGACGTGGACACAGTTATTTTTGTGCCTGACCTTACTGAATATGCATTTGTGGGAGTTTCCCTTTCAGACGCAAAATTTATGGGAAGAGAGTATTAAAATGAATCACGCACGCTCGTCAAATTACTGATATTTGCGCCATTATTTAACGTCCAAAAAAGCATGTCTTAAAGCAGGTGGTAATTTGCGCTGCTCTTGGTAGATTGTGCTGGTCATTATGGAAATGATCTGGCTGCGTCTGTGTTCTTTAATGTGCGCATTGTCAGTAAATAACACGTAGAATTTCCCCTCCCATCGGCGCTTTTATGGAATTTGCGCTCTAACGCTAATTTGCCCTGTTTAGTAAATCTGGCCCTAAAAGCCTAAAATCTTTTATTACCAATAAATGTAGATTAATTGGTAATAAAAAGAGTAACCATGAAGAACATTTGTTTTTTGGAATCATGGAATTAAATGAATAATAGTTATTTTTGTAATTATTTTAAATTATTGCAGTTATATATTAAAATATTGGAATTATATTGTAATGATATTACCATATTTGTAAGTATTTTAAAATACAGCTATGACATTGACATCTTTTGTGGCCTTCAAATGTTGTCTTTGACAAAGGAGGTCTTGGAGTCCAAAATTTTACTATTGGAATTCTTGTCAAAAGCATTAAATGGTTTCAGCTGTGCATCAAAATTTCCTTTACTTTGGTATATTGTGTTGAAAAGATGAATGAACATATTTCCATGTCGTTCTTGTGATCTGTCCTCAACCACGAGCATAAACCAGATTTGTTTGTTATGATATCAAGCTGCATTTGAATGATGAGTGACTATTGTTATTCTTACATGGAAACCAGTGTTATGATGTTTCCTCCAGTGTCTTGATTACTCTGGACTAACTTGAACCTTTTTGAGAGGAAATTGGCGGGCGAGTTTGCAAAACAAACATATGTACATTACCAGATTTGAATCAGTGTCTGCTATTCTGTCTTTTTTCCCAGAATCACCAGGGCTTACCGTGTCCACAGCGACTTCCACGCACGCTATCGGGCCGTATCACGCACATATGTGTACCGCTTTGCTTTGGGTCTCAGACATCGCACAGAAATGCCAGTAACGGAGAGGGATCTATGCTGGCCGTTACGAGACACGTGAGTGCCGCCCCCTCTCTTCTGCACATGCTCTAAAACCGCATCACTACGCACATATCACAGAAGCTAAATCCTCTCACAGAGGAACAGGAACAAGCACACAGAAAAAGCCACACATGAATTATACACACTCACAAACAAGACCCATCATGAGGGCAAGCAAATGATTAGCGTTTATCTAGGCCAACACTGAAACCAAAGAACTCAGATGAGGAAAGTATGCATTGTAACGACAGCGCGTGCCAGCGAGAGGCTCATCTCCATGGGTGATGCGTGAACATTAATGCTATTTTTTTCCACTCTCTTCATTTTTAGCCAGAAAGTAGGCCAAGATAAGCTTCGGGCTCGTAGTGACGCAGAACAACACCCACAGTCGTCTTATGTCTGCTTCATGCACACACACACACACACATTCCAGCTGCTTTTCCATCTCATTCATAAGAACTGCCATTCCACACACAGAAACTGGATTAAGTCCTTTACAATGGATGTTTGTAGAGGTTCATCTGACCGTTCCTTGACCTGTGTGGCTTTATATCTTAATTGATCTCTTCTAACTGAGATTTCCAGAGGTTATTTTACAGTAGAACCGGCTTATGTTGTCCACAATTTTGATCGAAGGTCTTGATCTTATTTCCATCTTAAATAAAATTATATTTTTTGAAAACATTTCTATCAGCCAATGAAAATTCTGGAAGAAAACGCCGCAAGTATATATAAGCAACTTTGTGAAGCATCATTGATTGTTACTTTTCTTTGAAGCTCCTTTGAAAATCTCTATTAGAGCACTATAAAACATGACTTGACTTATATAGGTCATTATAAGTCATTTCAGAGCAAAAATATAAATAACAAGATATAAGTTAAATTTAAGCAGTATACACAATTGCTCAAAAAATCTGGGATCAGTAAGATTAGAAAGAAATTTATTCAGCATTAAGCATTGATCAAATAGATCAAGAGACATTTACAATTTAACAAAAGATTTCTATTTCAAATAATGCTGTCCTTTTGAGCTTTCTATTCATTACGGTTTCCATAAAAATATAAAGAAGCACAACTGTTTTCAACATTGATAATAATTGATAAAAAAGAAAATGTTTCTTGTAAAAAGAAATGTTTTTTCAGAATGATTTCTGAAGGATCTTGTGACTGAAGACTGGAGTAATGAGGCTGAAAATACAGGTTTACCATCACAGGAATAAATTACATTTAAAGTACTTAAAAATAGAAATCAGTTATTTTAAATTGAAATAATATTTCACAATATTACTGTATTTACTATATGTATAACCAAATAAATGAAGCTTTGGTTAGCATAAAGAACATTAAAACACACACACACACACACACACACATATATATATATATATATATTAAAAATCTTACTGTGGCAGACCTATTATGTCTTTTTTTTTTACAAGATGTAATATAAGTCTCAGATGTCCCCAGAATGTGTCTGTGAAGTTTCAGTTCAAAATTCCCCACAGATCATTTATTATATCATTTTGAAAATGCCTATTTTGAGTGGAAGCAGAAACACACAGTTTTTGTGCATGTGTCTTTAAATGCAAATGAGCTGCTGCTCCCCGCCTCCTTTTTCAGAATAAAGCTGTGCCTTTACAGCTCGTTCCTCAGATACTCTGCCAAAAAACATCGGTTTGGTTTTGATTTTCATGCCTGTCATGCTGAAATCTTGCATTTTAAACCATATATGTTTAAACTTCTGATATGGTTTTCTGAGTACACACATCTGAAGCACGCGCAAGAAAGTGGCTGTCACATGGCATGTGAGTACCTAACTAAACTTTCATGTCTTATTGCGCTTAAACTGTCAAATACACACAGGTTTATGTTAAAAACACACATAAGTTACAAAAACAGTCGGTTATGGTGCACCGTTGACGCTTGTGAAAACACAATGGCGGTGCTGTGGGTGGAAACTTGCAGATTAAGGGTCAATAATATTATAATAAGATCCTCTCACCACGTCACGGGGGGAGTGAAATCTGACGCGCTTGTTTTTTCACAAACTTGCAGAGAAAGGCTTGCCAAAAAAAATGACTGGGTTGTTCTTTTTCACATTTCCTGGGTTGGTAGATGGACCAAGGACCCGATTACAGCACTTAAACACGAAAAAAGTCAGATTTTCATGATATGTCACCTTTAACAGAAGTGTATTAGATAGTGATTGTATCTATATCGCCCTGCCCTGAGAAACTAATTTCCTGAAGTAGAAAAATGCAGTAATGAAGTACTGTTGATTGCCATTACCGCACAGTCTCTAATAGCTCATTTACACTGTGCTCAGTGTATATGCAGAGTTTGATGCTCTCCATTACTTCATTCTCCCCAC
Source organism: Tor tambroides (assembly GCA_021397915.2). Classification (NCBI taxonomy): domain Eukaryota; kingdom Metazoa; phylum Chordata; class Actinopteri; order Cypriniformes; family Cyprinidae; genus Tor; species Tor tambroides. The sequence goes on from JAFVLL020011191.1 coordinate 47,902, forward strand.
AGGAGGCTCGATATCGAGGCAATGCAAGAGGCTGGTGCACTGCTCTTAGGAACCCATGACTTCAGCACCTTCCGTGCCTTGAGCTCAGACACGCCCTTTAAGAACCCAGTGAAGACCCTAGAGAAAGCCCAGCTGGAACCTGGAGTCTCGTTCAGTCAGAGACACTTTCACAGGTAGGATTCCTCTTGCTAGGTAAAAAGCTGCAAAGCCAGAGATTGGAGGAAGCAAAGTTTGGCTGGTTCACTAAAACCAAAGTCTAAAGAGTGAAAGGGACAGTCATCATTTACTCAACCTCAAGTTGTTCCAAACCTGTATGAGTTTCTTTCTTCTGTTGAACACAAAAGATATTTTGAAGAATGCTGGTGACCAAAGAGTTGCTGGTAGCCACTGACTTCCATAGTATGAAAAAAATACTATGGAAGTCAATGGGGTCCAGAAACTGTTTGGTCAGTAACATTCTTCAAAATATCTTCTTTTGTGTTAAGCAGACACGTTTGCAACTATGACGGCGTTTTAGTGACGCTTTAAAAATCTAAGATTACGAGATTAAAGTCGTAATATATTGAGAAAAAAATAAAAATTACGAGAATAAAGTTATAGCAATACGAGAATAAAGTCAAAATTATGAGAATAAGGTCAAAATTATGAGAATTCATTCATAGCAATTACGAGATTAAAGTTATAATATTTTGAGAGTATATTCTATAGCAGGGGTTCTCAACCTTTTGCAAGCTGGGCCCCCCCAAAGCTGGTTCATTGCAGTTGGGGCCCCAGTGCCCCCCCCCACACACACCACCCACACCACCTTGCATAGATAGATAGATAGATAGCCCTAGGCTATTATTTTTAGGCCCACATTATTATTATTATTATTATTATTATTAT
>JAFVLL020011192.1:0-12784 GCA_021397915.2 Tor tambroides
GTGTGTGTTACCTGGCGTTGGGCGTGAGGCTGCGCAGCACGTGTGTGAGTGAGCTGAGGGCCAGTGCTCCGGTCTGCTGCACCAGCAGGGAGTTCTCGTATGACGTCTCTTCAGTGTACTGCAGGTAGGTGGTGGTTTCGTACCACAGCCAGTTGAACATGCTCATCTTCGCTTGATCCCAGACTGAGCAAACACAGACCAGCACAACATTACAAGCCCATAATACCAGTGATCAGCATCACCTAAAGCTGAAGCGTGAGACTGACTGAGTGTAGCGTTGATGTGGTCGATGGAGGCCAGCAGGTGCATGTTGGGAAGCGCCGCCAGCTGCCCCAGAGCCTGCTGGCTCCTGTCGCCCCTCAGCATGGGCCCGTCGATGTTATTGATGACCAGGAAGACGTGATTGCTCGGGTCTGAAAGACAAATGCACAACTTACAGCTAGGGATGGGCAATATGGGCTTAAAAATACATCACAATTACTGGTATTTACTGAGATAATATCAATGACAATAATTCAGGGACTCTTATGCATCCACTAAGAGACAAAATTTTTTTTTAGAGAAAAGTAGGTTGATTATCTTTCCTATTTTTACCCTGGTGTTGTGAGCATTACGGAGTACACACAAAATGTAATGACTATTTAATTCATACTCAGAGGCGGACGGTAGTGAAGTATTTTTACTCTGCTTGAAAAGTACATTTTTCAAGTGTCTGTATTTTTTCAGTGTTTTTCTTTAGAAAACTTTTACTTCACAACATTCCAAAGCATAATATTGCTCTAGTACTTTCTTAATTTTATTAAAGTAAAAGTACTTCAAAGTTTTACTTGAGTACAAGAAAGTACTACATTTTTAATGTTCTTGAGTATTAACTTTTATTTATGAAATGTAGCACAGTAAAAGTATGGCATTATGCTTTGGGATGTAGTGAAGTAAAAGTTTTCCAAAGAAAAACTCTGATAAAATACAGATACTTTTTAAATGTACTTTACTAGTAAAGTAAAAATACTTCACTACTGTTCACCTCTGTTCATACTGGAAGCCAGAGGGCGCTCTTGTGCAGAAACTCCACACATGCATTGCAGAAGTAATAGCATTGACAACGCTCCAGGAAATCCCTAATATGGACAAAAGTATCCAGTTGCGACAATATATGGTTTATCTGTGTTCTTCAAGCAATCCTGGGTATTTTTATGAGGTTAAAGTATATTTATAATGCAATGCTAATCGACATAGCCTTTATCACTGTATATAGTAGTATAAAATAGTATGATTTCTGCCTCATTCTGTGATATGAAACCACACCTGATCACAAAAAGTTATTTCAAACACTCGACTGATGTTATGAAGTTAATCTGGAGAAAATGAATATCAATAAAGGATATCTTTGTTGGACACCAGGTTTGTAAACAGGCTCATACACTTGCTACTGTACTACATTTATTCAAGGCTCAGACCGATGTTTGTCGCACTGTACAGCTCTAAACAAACCAGTTCCAGACTGTAGAAGTAGCTTGAGCGCCTCGTTTAGCGATAAACTCCTCAATTTCACATCCGCCTTCCGCGATGTCGCTCCACACGGTCACACAAAGAAATATGTCAACAACTAGGCTTATTGCACTAATTCTTATCGTGGGGAGAATTCCCAAACGATGAGATATCACCCATCCCTACTTAAAGCCACTGGAGACGATCAGAGATGAGCTGAGAGACGTCACACGTCAGCCTTACCTTCTCTGAGAGATTTGATGATGAAGTCAATCTGGTCTGCAGGATTACGGAAAGTTCCCTCGTGTCCGAACACGTCGCAGGTGAGGGAATTCAGGATCTGTCAGATTACAGCAGCATTCAGACGATGTCAATCTGATCAAAGCTGTTATCAAAGAACGCTATCAGCTGCTGCTGAGGTTAGGCTGCTTACAGAGTTATCCTTATATTTATAATTATAGCTGCAGTTATCGTGATATGCATCACTGTAGTCATTAGCTATGTTTCCATCCAAAGTTACAAATTAAACTTATGCGCAAAATTGGAATATCGCATAAAAAATTTGCGAATAAAGCACCGTTTCCATCCAGTGAATTGAAGAGAACAAAATGGTAACTTCCTGATTAACTTGCGCTAAATATCATGAAGAAAATTTTAATTTGCTGCAGTATAGTAGGAGGCACTGTATATAATATTTTTGTATACAATAAATTACGAGCTTCAGAGCTCGCAGACGAAACGCGGTCATGTTATCTTATCTTATTGCATTAAGGAATTTATAAAAGTAAATTTAAAAGTGTTTCTATCGTAGTTTACGTGCATGTTTTCTTACCAGATAAGAAATTTATCTTATGAACTTTATCATTTTAGTCATTGTGATTTTTATCGTTATAGTTATTATATAGTTGCTAGTTGACATTATAGTTAATTATGATATCGTTATAGTTGCAGTTATCGTGAAATTTATCATTGTAGTCATTGTGATATTTATCGTTATAGTTATATAGTTGCTAGTTGACGTTATAGTTAATTATTATGATTTCATTATAGTTGCAGTTATCGTGAAATTTAGCATTGTAGTCATTGTAATATTTATCGTTATAGTTATATAGTTGCTAGTTGACGTTATAGTTAATTATGATATCGTTATAGTTGCAGTTATCGTGAAATTTATCATTGTAGTCATTGTGATATTTATCGTTATAGTTATTATATAGCTGCTAGTTGACGTTATAGTTAATTATGATTTCATTATAGTTGCAGTTATCGTAAAATTTATCATTGTAGTCATTGTGATATTTATCGTTATAGTTATTATATAATTGCTAGTTATCATAATAGTTAGTTATGATATCGTTAGTTGCAGTTCTCGTGATATTTATCGTTACAGTCATTGTGATATTTGTTAGTTATATTATTAGTTACAGTTACGATATATATTGTTATAGTTATTGTAGTTATAGTTGTCCTTATAGTTACAGTTATCTTGATATTTATCGTTTTAGTTGTTAGTTATCATAACAGTTACAGTTATCATGAAATTCATCGTTATAGTTATTATATAGTTCTTAGTTATTGATATAGTTATCGTGATATATAACACTATAGTTGTTAGTTATCCTTATAGTAACAGTTATGATATTTATCGTTATAGTCATTGTGATATTTATCATTATAGCTTTTATAGTTAGTTATATTGTCATTATAGTTAGTTACAATATACAGTTATAGTTATTATTATAGTTATTCGTTATTATTATCGTTACAGTTATCGTGATATTTATCGTTATAGTTACAGTTATTGTGATATCTATTGTTATAGTTGTTAGTTCTTGTTAATTATCGTGATTTTTTGAATTATATTTAGTTATTTTAGTTTTTAGTTATCGTTAGAGTTACAATTATGATATTTATCATTACAGTTATATTTATAGTTAAAGATATCCCTATATTTTTTCATTACACTAATTATAGTTATTGTTATCTTTATATTTATCATTATTGTTAGCATTACAGTTATTATTTTTATAGTGATATTTATTGTTACAGTTATCACTATATTTTTTTTTATGGTTATCATTACCGTTCTTGTTATTATAGTTATTGTTATAGTTAATTATCTTTATATTTATTGCTATAGTCAATGCTATAGTTATCGTAGAGTTGTTTTTATATTTATCATTATTGTTATAGATAGCGTTACAGTTGTCATTATATTTATAGTTACTGTTATATATAATGTTTTAGTTATCACAGTTTTTTTTTGTTGTATTTATTGTTATAGCTACTGTTACGATTATTGTTATACTTATTGTTAAAGTTCCCATTACAGTTACTACATTTGCCTTTGTAGTTGTTAAAGTTATTATATTTATAGTTTTAGTTACTTTAGACAGTGAACAATCTGAAACATTCACACTGAATTTGTTAAATTAGTCGATAAAACAGTCAAGATGACTGCTGTTTTGTCACATGATGCTTTCACTGTATGAAAAAGGGTTGTGCAAAAGTGAGAAAGTTTGTTGCATAATAAAGTCATTTATGATGACAAAGGATTCATGTGTGTGTGTGAGAAACACAGAATCAGCGAACGAACCGATTTGAGGGTCATACTGGGAAAGAAGCCATTGACCACCACATGATCGCAGTCAGACAGCATGGAGGTGCGGAACTTCTCCAGCAAGAGCTTCTTGGAGCCCAAACCGTAGATCAAGATGTTAAAGCCCATGCTGAAATATTCACGAACAGAGAAACACAAGATGAATATGTGCATCTTCATCATCCTCACACACTCACACACACACACTCATGCATACACGCACGCACAAACACACACACACACACACTCTCTCTCGCCCACACACACACACACACTCTCTCTGTCTCCCACACACACACACACACGCACACACGCGCGCACACACACACACATGCGCACACACACACTCTCTCTCGCCCACACACACACTCACACACACACACTCACACTCTCTCCCACACACACACTCACGCACGCACGCACACACACTCTCTCTCTCTCTCTCCCACACACACGCTCACTCTCTCTCTCTCTCCCACACGCACACACACACACTCTCTCTCTCTCTCACACACACACACACAAACACACACACTCTCTCTCTCACACACACACACACACACACACACTCTCTCTCTCTCTCTCCCACACACACACACACACACTCTCTCTCTCTCTCCCACACACACACACACTCTCTCTGTCTCCCACACACACACACACACACACGCACGCACACACGCACACACGCACACACACTCACGCACACACACTCAACTGCAGCTGCAGCATCCACTGGTTAAAGTTCTTCTCGTGTTTTGCGTTGAGCTGTTTAATTTCCTCTGCGAAGCGTGGCTGGTTTGAACCCAAGAGGCTGAGCAGAGTTTCCTATAAAACACAATTGAACACCTCCGTTAGATCTCATACAGATCCCATATTCACAGACAGATGAAGATCACTGACCCGGTCCAGTTTGGGCGTCTGGAGTTTCTGGAGGGTCCGATCGGACGTGAGAACCTTAGAGCTGCTGTGAGCTTCAAAATACTCTTCCACCAGATCAGACTGTAGGAGAACAATCACACAACAGGAGAGACTTTCAGAGTAGACCTGATATTTTCTGAAGTTAAAAACAATGGAAGTGTAAAACGTGCTGCTGTGATTCTACACTAAGAAAAAATTTGGTGGAGAAACAATTTTCACTCAGAAATTGCTAGCAACTTTTAAAAATAATTACAAAGAAATGGAAGTAACACTAAATTCAATATGAAATTTTGAAGTTAGAAGCATCAATAATTTGTAGGGCTAGGGCTGTGCAATTAATCGAAATACAGTTTCGATTTCGATTTTTCGAAAATACAATAATTGAGATAAAAAGATTTTTGCCAGCATGCCAGAAAATTGTCAGCATGATTGCGTTAACATTTCTGAACGGCAAAAGTGATAGATCTGTAAAGCAATATATTGTGAGAGGGCTGTGTGTCCCGCGTCCCAAACGACTCAAAATAATAAACCACAAAGTTAACAAAACAATGCACTCAACAGCTCCACAGCAGCTTCTCTGCTGTCTTCACGTGCTATCGGAAACTTCCTATTTCCCACTTATGAAGTTGTGATTACAAGCTCGTTGCATTCTTTTCTGTTAAAAATAAGAGTGAACAGTGGTTTGTGAATGTTGATGCTTAGCCTAAATTTCATTGGGAGCTGCTACAGTCTTAGGCCCACCCCAAATGCTCTCATTGGTTGAGATGCGTCATGACACCAATCCCAAGCCAGTACTGATCAATATCCCACCCCTCCTGTGACCCATGGTTTGTCTGTATGTGTATTCAGAGCCAGTGAGCAACAGACTTTCATAATAATAAAAAAAATTTGCGTTAATGCACGATAAATTAATTGTCGGCGTTAATCAATTATTGCGTCAACGCGAAAAAACGCGTTAACTTGCCCAGTCCTAATTTTAAGCATTAGTCGACTAATCACACGTTTATTAATACACCATTTAAATCATAATGAGCCTTTAATTGCCTTTTAAAAAAATGACAGTATTTTAAGAGCAAGTTTGCACACCAGCGCCTCCATCTGTCCTGCAGTGAGCGCTACTGTTCAGCTTCCACACTCCGCACAGACACTTGAACAGCACACATTTTTCTAGGTTAACATTAGATTTGTCATTATAGCTGTTTATCACAGTTAACGTTAAATTTCTTATAATAGCTACGTTTGTCATTGTTAACGCTAAATTTGTCATTATAGTTACGTTTATGATAGTTAACTTTCAGTTTACCATTATAGTTACATTTGTCATAGTTATTGTTAAATTTGTCATTATAGCTACGTTTATCATAGTTATCGTTAAAATTGTCATTATGGCTACGTTTATCATAGTTAATGTTAAATTTGTAATTATAGTTACGTTTATGAGTTATCTTTCAATTTGTCAATAGTTACGCTTGTCATAGTTATTGTTACATTTATCATTACAGCTACGTTTATCATAGTTATCGTTAAATTTGTCATTATAGCTACGTTTGTCATAGTTAACATTAAACTTGTCAGTTTAGTTTATGATAGTTATTGCTAAAATTGTCAATATAATTACGTTTATCATAGTTATCGTTAAATTATATCTATGTTTATAATAGTTAGCTTTCAGTTTGCCATTATAGCTATGTTTACCATAGTTATCGTTAAAAATTGTCATTATGGCTACGTTTATCATAGTTATCGTTAAAATTGTCATTATAGTTACGTTTATCACAGTTATCGTTAAAACTGTCATTACAGTTACGTTTATCATAGTTAACGTTAAAATTGTCATTATAGTTACGTTCATCAGTTATCGTTAAAGTTGTCATTATAGTTACGTTTATCATAGTTAACGTTAAAATTGTCGTTATAGTTACGTTTATCACAGCTATCGTTAAAATTGTCATTATAGTTACGTTTATCACAGTTATCATTAAATTTGTCATTAGTTACGTTTAAGATTTATCTTCAATTTGTCAATAGTTACGCTTGTCATAGTTAGTAACATTTATCATTACAGCTACGTTTATCATAGTTATCGTTAAATTAGTCATTATAGCTACGTTTGTGATAGTTATCCTTAAATTTGTCATTAGTTACTGTTATTTTTATCATTTTGTAAGTTTAATATATCATTATTTTTATCATTACAGCTTTTGTTATCATTACATATATAATATTTATTGTAATCTTTAAAATTACATTTATTATAGTAGTTATTACAGTTACTGTTATTATATTGCTTACTGACTTACAGGTTGCTAGGGTGTTGAGGGTGGTTGCTAAGGTGTTTTAAGTGCAAGAAACACTAATTCAGTTTCTAAACTGAAGGTTTTGTTAGTCATAAACTCATCTGGACCTTCATCCAGACGGTCTGAAGGTCAAAGGTCAGGATGAGACTCTCACCTCTGCTGCTTTCTTGCTCTTCTTACTGGGCGTCTTATAGAGGGCAGCGGCGGACGTGTTTTTACTGGGTGTTTTGGGCTGGTCGACCCTCTTCCCCTCGTGTTCTTCAGCATCATCATCATCCTCAGAGTTCGAGGGGGAGAAATCGCTCTCGCTGTCTGAACGCAGGTTCGGCGCTGCATGATAATTATAAGACGACAACAAAAACACGTTAGTAAATGAAACTGACACCTGTGAGAGTCACGGATGACGAGAGGAAATTAGGGCTGTCCTCGACTAAAGGTTTTTCTGTTTGACTAGTAGTCGTTCATTTTAAACATTAGACTAATTGCACATTTATTAATAAACAATTTAAATCATAATAATGAGACTTCAATTGCTTACATAGCCTAATAAGCGCTCAAGCACATGCATAAAGCTTGTCACAGCACACCGGCAGAAGTAGGCTAATGATTATGAATGTGTCGGGAAAACAGTAAGCAGGCTGCATTAACATTTTAATAACTTATAGGTAAACTAGTGACTGGTGGTGGATGAGGAGATACCCTCTCACAATGTAAAGCGTCCTTCATGAAATTGGTGGCTTCAACAAGTTCCAGTTTCTGGTGCTTAGAAAAGTGCTATGTAAATGCTTAGAAAAACTCAAATGTTTTCCATTTGAATTTGTTTATTTGAAAGTAGGCATTTCACTCTCTATAGATATATTTTTTCATGTCTGTAAGGCAAGTATACACAGAGTTTCGGAGTTTCGCGCTCAAGTTCACGGAGACCGAGACGGCAGAAAGCGCATCATGTTCGCTTTCATTATTTTACAAAAGCGCAATGATTTGTTATTGTGAGTGCACACAAATAAACGTAGAGTCTTTACAGATTCGAAAGGTGTATTACTCTTATCTGTGGTCATTTTTATTTTTATTTTCTGCGCCTAAGCGACTAATAAAATTTTAGTCGACCAAGCCTCTTCTCATCGACTAACGGTTAGTGGACTCTTAGGGGCAGCCCTAAACAAATCCATAATTCATGCACTGCAGACAAACTTTTAAACTCATGACATCAGATTAACTTTATTTAATTTCCAAATTCATATTCCCGATCTTATTGAGAATGATTCACTAGTGCATGTTTTCTAAAGAAATATTCTGTTTAATATCCTCTTTCATTGTTAAAAAAAAGCCACAGATGGATAGAACTTATAGTAGTAAAATATAACTAGGAATGTCATGTAATGTTGAGTTTAAACAGTTGTTTTAACCAATTATATACCATTACTAATGCCCTGCATATTAGAAACATTACTATTTGTTAGAAAAATTTAATAGGTAGAGAAAATATGACTAAGTAAAAGTAAAAAAAAATTTGTGAGTTTCTTTTAATATAAATTAAATTGTTTAATTTTCTTTCGATTGTAATAAATATAATAATCTTTTGTTCACTAATATTAATGATTTATTATAATGTGATAATTATACAAAAAATGATTTGTTAAGACTTTTACTTGCAAACCTAAATGCATAATTTTAGGTAATTTATGTGCATTTATTCTGGAATTTAAAGTGAACTTTATTTGCCTATTATTTAGTTAATAATCTTTTAAATTTTGTTAGTATTTATTTATTTTTGGAAAAAGAAATGTAAAATTTTGTTTTCTTTTTTCTACTGTCATAAATCTAATTATTTATGCATTAATATTAACACAATATTAATAATTTATTATAATTTGGCAACTATACAAATATTAATTTGTTAATTATAATACTTTTATTTGCAAGCCTAAATGCATGTTTAGGTAATTTATGTCTGGAAATGAAAGTGAACTCTATTTGCCTATTCAGCTATTATTCTTTTAAATTTTGTTAATATTTATTTATCTGTGGAAATAGATTAATATTGTTTACTTTTCTACTGTATACATCAATATTAATAAATTATTAATAATTTGTTATAAGTTAATAATTACACAAATGATGATTTGTTAATTAGAAGACTTATTTGTAAATGCATAATGTTTATGTAATTTATGTGCATTTATTCTAGAATTTAAAGAGAACTTTATTTGCCTATTTAATTATTGTTCTGTTAATTTTTGTTAGTATTTATCTATTTTTGAAAAAAAAAGATGAAATTTTGTATGGTATATAGTCTATTAATTTTTATATATATATTTTTTTGCTATATTAGTGTGTTGCTGTCATTATATTGTCCTCTTATTGTTAAAAAGAAAGAAAGAAAGAAACGAACCTGACAGTCTCTTGCGCAGTCGGTGTGGTGTTGTGGAGATGAACTGCACCTTCTTTCCCTGATTAGACATAAGTATATATATGAGAGTAAAACACAACCACATGTAAACATGTATAATTTTTAGCATAGAAACACATGATCTCACCTTCTGCGGGGTTTTGTTCTGATTGGCTGGTTCTGTAGTGGATAAACAGAGAAAATCAGAGTCAGTCAGTTTTTAAACTGAGATTGAGAGAAGAAAACAAACCACAGGATCAGGACGGACTTTTAGCGGCGCGTGTCGGGCTGGACGACTCCTCGTTTGTGTCGGATGTGGAGAAGGTCACGCTCTTCCCAGGCGTTCGAGCCAATTCAGACGCTACACAAACACACGACAAAATCAGCTTTCCATTGATGTATGGTTTGTTAGGATAGGACAATATTTGGCTGAGATACAACTATTTGAAAATCTGGAATCTGAGGGTGCAAAAAAATCTAAATATTGAGAAAATTATCTTTAAAGTTGTCCAAATGAAGTTCTTAGCAATGCATATTACTAATCAAAAATGAAGTTTTGATATATTTACGGTAGGAAATTTACTAAATATCTTCATGGAACATGATCTTAATATCCTAATGATTTTTGGCATAAAAGAAAAATGGATAATTTTGACCCATACAATGTATTGTTGGCTATTGCTACAAATATACCCCAGCGACTTAACACTGCTTTTGTGCTCCAGGGTCACAAATGTACTTTTAGTGTGTATGCAAACTGAAATGTAACAGTTGATAAGTGTTTATTCACCCATCTGAGCCATTTTATTGCCCCGTTTGATGGTCTGGAAAGAGAAGACAGACGATCCTGCAGTGACGGTGCTATTTTCACTCTCATCTGAGAAACAAACAACCAATGAGAAGTTAGAATTACAGCACACCCGAAAACATCATGATTCACACCGAGCGATCGTTATACTGTGAAAACCGTACGTTATCTGTCAGTATCTATGGCTGTTAATGGTCACCTTGTGATCCGGTGCACAGAGCGTCCACATACTTCTGCTCATTAAACACCTCTTCATCATCATCATCATCATCCTCAGATCTTCTGGATTTCTGCTGGGATTTTAGGGTCACCAGCGCCTGCACGGATCCATTAGCTGCTTTGATATCTAGATCCACAATGCAAAACATCAGATTTTTATCAGTAATCATAAAAACAAAGTATAATATACGCCTATATTAATAAACTAGACAAAAACACATTTAAACTAAAAAAACATATCAATAAATAATATATAAAGTATAAAATACATTAATAAACTAAGTAAAATCAATCAATAAATAAATACATACATTAAAACAAAAAATAAATCTAAATACATAAGCAAAATAAATATTTAAATATTATATACAAAACAAATAAACAAAGTACATTTTAATAAACTAAGTAAAGCTAAATATATCAGTAAATAATAGTGCTGTCAAACGATTAATTGTGATTCGTGATTAATCGCAACCAAAATAAAAGTTTTTGTTTATATAATATGTGTGTGTACTGTTTATATTTATTATGTATATATAAATACACACACATGCATGTATATATTTTGAAAATATTTACATGTATATATATTTATATAATATTATATATAAATATATTAAATATACAAATATAACATTTTTCTTAAATATATACATGCATGTGTTTGTATTTATATATACATAATAAATATACACAGTATCTACACATATATTATGTAAACAAAAACTTTTATTTTGGATGCGATTAATCGCGATTAATCGTTTGACAGCACTAAATAAGTATATAAATGAAACTATTTTATATATATATATATATATATATATATATATATAAAATGTACCATGATATTACCATCTGACACCATAGTAACGTTACTAGTACTATAGTATTAGAGAAATGACTGGTTATATAGTAATTTTTAGTTTGACAGTAAAAGCAAAGTTAAATGAGTGCCTTTAAAGTTTTGTTAAAACACACAAACATCGATCTTATGACGCTATTAATATAAAACGCTTTTACCTTGCTGTTTCTCTACAATATGATCCAAAACATCTTCATCAGCCACGAAGCGAACCACTAACGCCTGTTTCTGCGTCATCCCGCGACTCACACGCTAAACTCAGACTTTAAACTGTAATATCTGTCCCACATACACGATTATTAACATTTGTTTTGATAATAAAACTCAACTTTTCTCAAATCGAGCTGTTGAAATCCTGAGAGAACTTCTGTCGATTCCGCGCCACAGGAAAGATTCTAACCCACGTGTGACAGGAGGAAGGTCACGTGACTCGCTCCGGCCAATTAGAACGAGGCTCCTTTGAAAAAAAACTACATCTCCCATAATTCCAAGGTTGACGTCGCGGGTGCAGATTTCCGTTAAATTCGCAGGATGTTTTTTTACTAATTGAAGACACCGGAAAGTTTAATGTTTTCATACTTTTAACTGGATTCTGATATAAAAATGGAGAAACACACACACACACACACACACACACACACACACACACACACAAAAAGTCAACACAAATTGTTGTGATTGGATCGTCTTACTCAACGCTGAGAAAAGTAACACTTATCACGCGACACAGCGGAGCATAATCAGTCCCGATGAAATCCAAATTAACCGCAATTCCAGTGCTTTAAAGCATAATCAGAGTAAAACTGACGAATAAAAATGTGTTTTGCGTCGAAGCTGTAGATGTCAGTAAAATCTGGCCGTATTTTCATGAGCTGTTCTGCTCTGATGCACTTCAATTCCTCCTCATAAAGATTCCCTTTCAATATTATATGATATTCATTCACTCAGACCGATACAGAAATGTCATTTTATAATATTCTGAGCGGTTTCAATCCGGCAGAGGCGATTTTAAATGTCACTGGACCGATCCGAAGATTAAATTCAGCCTTTCACACACGAACAGGTTTATTGTGAGGAAAATGTTATTTTATGTATGAAATATAAAAGGGCATTTCAGGTTCTGAATTAAAAACCAAATATAATGCAATACATAAAAGCAACCCTGTCAAATAGTGCACAAAATAAACTAATAATGTAAACT
>JAFVLL020011194.1:0-44704 GCA_021397915.2 Tor tambroides
AAAAGGATCCATATTCTCACCAGCCAGCTCGATTAGTTTCTGCATTGAGTTGCTGCAAAACATGCCAGCGTAACAAACCGAAAACAACACCTCTTGGTTGTGTTCAGACATCAATGTGTCTGGAGCAAGAAGTCAGTCGAAATTGGCCCAAAAAACCTCTCTGATGGAATGCTGATGAAACAAGCGGCATTTGGCTCCTTGTAATCATCCCAACAAAAACCCAGCAGCTTGGACACAAACACAGACGAAATGCTCCTCGGTAGCTGGCTGCTTAAGCTGCCTGATTGCCATATCACTCTCATTACAGCAGTGCTTTAAATCGACAAAGCGAGAGAGAAGCTGTGGCGGCGTACGGAGACAGTATCTGAGCGGTGGCGGTGCAATCACTCCTATTACCTTTTATAGTCATGTAATTGACTTCTAGTTACTTTCACCTGAACGTTAACTGCGGTTTAGTGTGTGTCTAAGAGCACACTTTGAAGTCTGAGGCAGTTTGTGTAGTGTGTTTCCAAGGCAGATTGAGCGGCTGACTGCTGCGGTGTGAATCTGTACAGACACACAGATACGACGGGCTTTGTTCTCGTCTAGGAGGACAAACTGTAGAAAACATCCAAATGCCAGTTTCTGTTTAAAACTAATAAACCTGCTGAAAAAACAAAAGCTTAACCCATTAAATTTTTCTCAACCGTTGGTTTATTATAGATTTTATAAGTGAAAAAAGTAAATACGAATTTGAAATTTGTTCATGGATGAAAAAAAGGTACAAAAATTAAAATTAAAAAATAAAATTATCTTTTTGCTTAAAGGGATAATTCACCCAAAAATTTACAAAACCTCAAAAAAAAAAAAAAAAAATGTGTGTGTGTATAGATTTGGACTATAGTGATACAAGTTGTTTACAATTTGGTAGTCATAGTGATGAAACCAGGTAAATCTAGTTTAAGGCACATTTGCTTATTCTACAGATGTTTTGGGTGCTAAACCAGTTGTACACAGCTCTACAAGGCTGAGAGTCCAGCAAGACCATGCTGATTTTACGCTCTCTTGTTTTTCCCGCAAAGATGTGTGATAAATTTCAAGCACATTTCTCTGCCTGCACACCTGTAAGGGACATTAGATTCAGTGCAATCAAAGCTCCATTGAACATGCACCAAACCTTGCTCAGAACATCAGGGCGAGCTTGTTGAGCAGATTTGTGGGGGCGTATGGTCACACAATAGAAGAAAAAATGGCACGGGGATTCAGACAAGACAGCATTATCAAATCGTTTGCTACTTATTTCAGTTGCTGTTTAACAAACAGAAAAAAAACATAGCACAGAAAAGCTTTATTCATCACTGTAAATGACACTTAAGTTAGGATAGTTAGAAGCGAGTATTACTTTTGCACAAAATGCTCAAATGCACCACATATATCTGTAGCAGCGAGGGAGGCAATATGTTCTTCTTGAGGGGTTGCTGGCATGTCAACAGGGCGGTGCTCCCGCCCCACACTAATGTGTCAGTGTTAATCACTAGCTGCTGCTTAGAATGCAGCAAAGCCTCCAGGAGGGTCAGGAAGGGGGGGGGGGGGGGTGGCTTGATCAACCTGCCTCCACACGGACCTCCACTGCTGACCGGTTAATCACTGCTGCTAATTACCAGACCCGTTGATGCCAGTTGCATGCAAATGCACTTGGCTTAAAAAGCACAAAGACTCTTGTTCTGCCAGGTTATATGTTAACTGTTATCTTTGACTGCTTAACATTTTTGCAGGTTACTGTTTTGCCCCGTTTTATGTGGTCATGTATGTATGTATGCATTTTTGAGATGGTTGGTTAGAACAGAAGTTGAGTATGATAAAGTAGGTTTCTTCTTGCTCTTCTTAATGCTTTTTGGCTCTAGCTCAAATGGCAATGGGGTGTAAATGTAGCTGTGTAAATGTAACCATGCTTAGTTTTGGAGTCATTTATGGAAGTTTTCAGAGCTCTCCAGGAACATAAAGTACAGTTATTTACAGTTTGGTACAGTCACATTCACCGTTACTAGGCAAAATTGGACAAATCTAGTCAAAATTTTGACAAATCCAGTAATTCCAGTAAGAATCTGCACAATCAAAGCTCTTCATGACTTCTGTGTGAGCAGTCAGTGATTCATACAATTTATTTAGATTATTTAGTTTTTCTTTGAAACACGATAGGCACATTTTTGTGGTGGTTGCTCTTTTCTACACAGTTTCGATGAATGGGGACCAAAAGACTTGGATGGGGATCAAACGGATGCACCATAAATGTAGTAATTACAAGTCATTATTCACTAAAATTCTTTCCCTCTAGATAGTTCTTAACTCAAAAACTGCTACGACCAGATCATTGAGTCAATGAGTTGAACGGATCAGTATAATTCATGAATGAATCATTCAGTCCAATTTTCTGAATTGGATCGATCAAATTCATTGAAAAGATGTCAAATCTTTCAAAGGAATGATTCATTCACTAAAATGAGAATTGCTGCTTCTCTCATGAACTGTAGGCTCCCAACACTCAAATAAAGTTTCTTTTTTGGATTCTGGTTCCATGAAAAACCTGTAACATCCATGGGAACTTTCCGTTTCACAAAATGTTCTTTTTAGTAGAAAAAGGTTCTTTAGATTAACACTAAGAAAAAACATGGTTATTTTAAGAACAGTTCACTGTGAAAGGTCTTTTTAGGTAATCCAAAATGGCTCTTTTAAGGCATCACTGTGAAAACCTCTATTTGGAACCTTTATTTTTAAGAGTTGAAATATTGCATATGAGTATATAGCCCATGTTTATGATTTTTTTCTTAAACTTCTATGGTTCTTTTTCATCCTTTTTTAAGCTTTAAAGCTTCAGTCCCCATTTGTTGTAATTGCTTCAAAAAAAAAAAAAAAATGACCAGGACATTATTCATATTTTTTTCTTTTGTGCTCCAGAGAATAAAGCCAGTCATATGAGTTTGGAATGACATGAGGGTGAGTAAATGATGACAAATTTTTCATTTTGGGAGAACTAATCCTTTAAAGAGCTGTCCTCTGCCCGCAGCCATAACATACGTTGAGCAGAACCAAGTGAATCATCAACTAAAACCTTGTATTTACTTGGCCATGACCTTTCTTTTCTCTATGGTATCAGTTATGGTAATTGATTTGGGCCAAATCAAGCATTTTTTTTCTCCAGCGAATGATCCCAGTCAGCTGTCTCCCGTTTTTATATCTCTCAGTTTGGTCATGTGAAGGTCAAGAGCTTAAGGCGTGACACCTCTTTCCACTTCAACACTTTCTGACATGAATGCTGATCTTAGAGCGTCTTTCTCTCTTCTCTCCCGCCTGTACCGCCTCCTTTACTGAAACAAAACCTCTCGGTATTGGGCCATGTTAGGGCATCCTTCTGTTCTACATTGTTGCTGATGTTTATTGAATAGCAGGGGAAGAAGGAGAGAGGCGAAAGTAGGAGTGTGCCATATATTCCCTGGCCGGTTCCCATCAGCTGCTCACACTTTCATGAATGCAGATAGGTCTGACGAGATCCCATTAAAAATAACGGTCAGATCTTGGCCTTTTGACTTCATTTGCAAGTTCTGAATTGCATTGCATTAGTTAAGGCACATAAGAGTTCTTGGTTTCCGATTGGCTGGTTGATGCATTTAGTGCATGCAGTGGAACTAGTTGTGCAAGACAATATGGTGCCAGTCAGAAATCGCTATGTTCTTGCATTTATTTCTCATCTTTATGATAGCAGGAACAAGGTTGCCTTGATTTACTTTTGAAAGAAATGAATACTTTTATCCAGGAAGGACAGATTAAATTGATAAAAGGTGACATGGACTTCTACATTGTTACAAAATATTCTATATTCTCGAATAAATGATGTTCTTTTGGACTTACTTTTTTTTCAGAATTCTTTGATAAATAATATCACAGTTTCTGCAAAAAAATTAACTGTTTTCAGCATTGACAATAGTACGAAAATGTTTCTTGAGCACCAAGTCAGCATATTACATTGATTTTTGAAGAATCATGTGACACTGAAAATTTGGGTAATGGCTGCTGAAATTTCAGCTCTCCATCACATGAATAAATTACATTTTTAAAACAGATTAAAATAGAAAAGAGTTATTTTAAATTGCAATATTTCAGAATATTTTTTACTATATTTTATGCTGTACATTCCCTTTGATTCAACCTTACAGTTTAACATGAAAAAATGTTAATTGATTCCCAGTAATATTTTTGTAATATTTTTAAGCCTATTTAAAATACCATTTACTATTTTTCAATAAAATATGATATTAATCTATACTACAAAATGATTTTAAATATGTTTCTTTAAGTTTCATAACAGGCATTTTTGGATGATATCTGACGAAAACACCAATGTTGACTAGATTTGGAATTATTAGTGCACATTTTTATTTATTTATACATATGCAAATATTTTAGTCACAGTCTGGAGCCCTAGATTAAAGTGCCCTTTAATGCCCTTTTCTCAATTTTAGATTATACTTGCTGATATAATGACCCTGTTTCTAAAAAAAAAAAAAAGATACCGCCTGTGTTTATGTATCTCCAATGTAGTGCGGTTGCACAGTGCACAGTGTGACAGATGGGCCCGGTGTGTTGATTTCATTTCAATGAAATGCCGGGTGAGCCCAGAGCTGGGTGGGCCGCCAAACAAGGCCAGATGTGCAGGAGTGCTTTTACTGGGCTGCTGGGTACATTGTTTGAGGTCTCTCTGTGAGATAGAACACCCTTATAGAGACCATCTGTGTGCCCGGAGCCAAGGTGTTTTTTCTGTCTCCATTGCATCGGTTTGTTTGTTTCTTTTTATTAATGTACCCACTCCCACCAATGCTGACCACCAGTGATTTGTCCCTAATTTTAGTTTCGATAAGCCCAGGAGATGAGCGCTTCGGTACGAGTGCCATTATGCCGGCGGTCTGTCGTTGCCACCCGGGGGCCTGGTGGTGGCCATGCCTGACATCTGTTGGCATAATGTTGTGAGATGCCTCCAAGGCAAGAGTAACTGATGTCTCAAGCTCGTTTTCTTCTTAAAGGGGGGTTAGGCAGCATCTGAGGGTAATTATCAGATGGCATGGGGTCTGGGCAATTAGTCCTGGCTTTTTCTGTAATGAAGGAGCAGGAAAGATGGCTTGGAGGGAACTTGACCGGTCTGTGTTGGTTTTAGTCCTTGGGCTGAAGCCTCTCATCTGCTGGCACTTCATGTCCAGCCAATGTGGAGTAATGATTTTAGATAAGGAGTCACCATTATGCTTACACAGGGCAAAGTCTTACACATGTGATAAGTGATAAAATCGTTTTAAGTATATGATTGGGGAAAAAAATAGTAGCCATTCAATTAACAATTCTTTTAGTACTTTTAATAAAGAAAAGGTGATTATTTACCACTTTTAACCATTTTTATTTCTTTTTAAGGCCTTATATATTAATAATATATTATATAATATCAAACTGACCTTATAATGATAAACAACACAGGTGTGAAAAGAACCAATTTGTAAGAATCATTGAGTGGGGACACACCGGGTGCTGTATGTTTTTGATTCACTAAAAAGAACTGGTTCACCAGTGTTATTCGCTCAAGGAATCACTTTGACCTATTCACCTGGAACTGTTTGCATTGTATGTTTTGGATTCACTGAAAAGAATTGGCTCATAAGAGTCATTTGTTTAGTTGTACATTGGTTGCGTTTTATGGTTTTGATTCATTCATTTAATTTCATTCTGATTCATACAAAGGTCTGCTTCTTAAGGAGTCATTTATCAGGAAAACTTTGGAATTAATTCAACCTAGGCTCACTGGAAATACGTGCCTCTACATGCATTTCTGCAAAACTGAAAAAACATACCTATATGTGTGAATCACTGGAGTTTCCAGTTGAAATAAACACTAGAGGCAGTGAAACTCCAACAACTTTTATTCCTTTTCACACAAAATATGATTTACAGGTACAGAGTTTTGATTAATAAAGGCTAATTTTCACACAATTACTTCCAGAATATTATGTAATGACTTTAAAACAATTTTAACATCCTGCACAATTTGAAAACAGGTACTTTAGAACATTGTCATCACATATACAGCTTCATATGCATGAGTTTTCTAATTAAGTAGGTAGCTTACGTGATACAGCGTTGCACTTGAGTGATGAAGAACTCCGGTACGAACCCCATGAAACTACGGTTTGACAAAACAGCTCAAATCTGCATAAGGAAGTTAAAATAGCACGGCTGCATCAGCAAATGTGTTTTTATATGACTTTTGCATTTGTTAACACTATCGGGGAGGTTTAGGGTTGGGTTTGGTGTAGGGGATATTTCCAACTTTAGTGACATTCCCCGGATAATTGAATTCTGAACAGCCGCAATACGTACCTCAAGTGGTGTAGTAAAAACGCTGCAATACGTGCCTGTACCAACGTAATAAAAATGCGCCACGGTCACATATTGAACGTGTGTTTTAGTGTGTTTCACTTTGAAATTGCTGCAAAATGTGCAGTAATGTACGTAATTATGGTGTTGCAGAAATGTATATAGAGGCACGTATTTTCATGAGCCTGGGTTGAATTAATTCATAGCCTGTGTGTTTTTGATTCTCTTAAAAGGAATGGCTCAAAAGAGTTACTTGGATCAGTTGGACCACACTGTTTGCACTGTATGTTTCTGATTCACTCACCGATTCATAAGAGTCATTTGTTTTGTTGTCGGACTGCACTGGTCATGCTGTATTTTTTTTTTTGTGCAGTAGATTCAGCAGCAGTGTTTTACTTGTGTAATTTTTTTAGTATAGTGTTTTGCACTTAAGCTTGATTTTATGTACCTGTAATAATGTGTGTAGACGAAACAAATTTGTTAATTAGAATGAGACACTTGGGCGTATATAGCATGTATTTTGGTGCTCCTCAAAAGCTAGCTTTTTAAACACAAGCAACACAAGGTCCCGGTAGATTGTGCGCACCTTTGTCACATATTCATGTACGTTGTATCATGCATCCTGTCTCTCTCCTTTTCCAAAAAGCTTTTCTTCTCGCTTTTCATCTGTCAAGTGGTAACGTCCTGTGTCTCCTGGTACACAAGCTGTAACTTTCTGAGAGACAGCAGACACTAATCGCACCCCTCTCAGCCCTTTACGACAGGAAGGAGAGAAGGAAAAACATGGCTTGCATGGTTCCCTTCTTTCACTTTCAAGCTTGAGCAAGCCACTGGAGGGGAGGGCCGTTTGAATGGCATGAATAACAGAGAACAAGAGAGAAGGACAGAGGACAGATGATACAATCCCTCTTTTTGACACAAGCACTTCAGCCCACACGCGCACAGATCTCGGCAGCCAGACACTGATAGGAAGGCGTAAAATGAGATGTCTCATACATGGAAATGACTTGTTTTTCCCTTCTCAAGTTTTCTCAGTGTGTTTGCTCATTTATATAAGTGTCAGGAAAGTGTAGGAGACGGCCCCCCTCCGTCAGGCCTTGTCACGCATGTCCACAGATCGCAGTGGTGCGTGAGAGGCACGCAGTTTCATCCAAAATTGCAAAAAAAGTTGATTCGCCGGAGCTATTTAGTGCATGAAGTGTTTGTGAGGGAGGAACATGTAAACATTCTAGTGTTTGTCAGACTCATTCATCAATGAAGAATAAATTACCAACATCCTACAGATGTTTTTTGTGGGCATGCTGGGTATTTTTTCAACTTTTACAGATTGCACTTTCTTCGATTAGTCCGGACAGCATGCTGATATGTGCACATATAAAATTCAGTCCATATATCCTCTGCCTCCTTTGCACTTTTTATGTGATATATTTGGTACTGATTCAAAATTCTACATTTTATGTATAATATTGTCACTGTCTTGTGATGAGATCATAAAATTATACAGTGCATATATATTATAAAGTATTATTTATACATTTAAACTAATCTAATTGATTTATTTTAAAATATTTGTATTTTCATGAACTTATAATGATCTCATACAGATATATATATATATATATATATATATATATATGTGTGTGTGTGTGTGTGTATATATATATATATATATATATATAATAAAAAAATGTATATACATTATATATGACAAATCTCACATTAGATCATTTTGTGATCAATTTATTAACCCTCTGGGGTCTGACATGCCCTGACATTTGTGCTTTTATAAGCAGTTGCTTATAAACTTATAAATGGCTAACGTATAATAACACTGTAATCAGCACAAACTGGGCTACAATAATATGTGAGTATCATGTATGTACGTGACTGTGTTTTTGAGAAAGCAACGTTTATGCGTGGTTAGGGAAAAACTAAAATTTTGAAGTCACTGAAAAAAGGCCATAAAACACATACAGAACATTTGTTCACAAGACTTTTGAGAACAGGATCTTGTAGCCGAGTTTTTGCTTCAAAATGATGTGAAAATCATCTTGTTTACTCACTCACAGAAAACAATATATTGATAAAAAAATTTCTAGGACACTTTTTGAGTAGAAAGAGTCTATGCGAGAAGGCGTGAACTATCATTATTAATGCAGTGATTAACACCTGAGAAGACAAAAGCCCACATAATGAGCTGCATAATGCGCCATTCAGTCAGGTATGTGACTGAGAGGGAAGAGTTACAAGAAAGAATGTGAGGACAAAAGAAATTTATATATTTTTTGTTTGTAGTTTATTTAGAATATATTTAGCTATCATACAAAATAACTTCAGATTCACTTGCGAGTGCAGTTAAACAGTTTATTAGGAACAATCAGAGCTGACTTTCAAAGCTGATCCTTCAGAAATCATTCTAATATTCTTATTTGTTGCTCAAAAAAATGTATTATTATTATGTTGAAAAGAGCTGAGAAGATTTTTTCAGGTTTTTTGGATGAATAGAAAGTTCAGAAGAACAGCATTGTTTGTAACATGATAATTGTCTTTATCATCACTTGTGTGCTAAATAAAAGTTTTAATTTCTATATATACTGACTCCAAGCTTTTGAATGGTATATAGTGTATATTGTTACATTAATGGTATATAGTGTATATTGTTATTGAGTAAGACTGGAGTAATGATGCTGAAAATTTAGCTTTGATTACAGGAATAAATTACATTTTAAAATACCTTCAAATAGAAAGCAGTTATTTTAAATAGTAAAAATATTTCACAATATTACTGCTTTAGCAAATACAACTTTATGTATTTTGGATCAAATAAATGCAGAAGCAGAAGAGAATTCTTTACAAAAACATTAAAAACTTACTGTTCTAAAACTTTTAACTGGCAGTGTGTTGAAATATATAAATGAAAATCATTTCCTGGCATTTCCAAAGTGTATATTGTTTGTGCTCTGAAGGAAAAAACATTTTTTTTTTTTTTTTGAAGAGACTCATGGGAGTGTGTGCCTCATTTGGTCTCAGCTATGGTCCAGGTTCCTGAGTGGGCTGCTTATTTGCTTTGGCCCTCTTTACAACAGGTCCTTTTGCACTGTTATTCTCACATCTGAAATAAAAAAAGTAAGCATGCTGTTTACACAAATAAACTACATTATTAACATTATTGTGATGGTCACTGATACTAGTACTAATTTATAGAAAAAAAGAACACAATTACCACATAGCACACATACACTATCATTCAGTGCTACAGTGTAAACACTATTAGTTTTATATCGAATCGTTTTCTATTTTATAGAATATAAAAAAAACATCCTGGATCTTTTTACTTTAGTAAGTAGCCATATAATAAGATGGATAGTATATAGTCAGCCTGTCATCATTGCAGTTGACCTCCGAATTCTCGTTGGGGTCTTGATTACCCTGTCTGGGTTAATTTTGTGATAATGACTGACTGACTGTACATTATCCCTTACATATACTTTCTCTTAAACAACCCAACTGAGTTTAAAGCCTGTACAATCAATAAACTCATTCTAAGCTAAGTATCCAGCTCTGCACATTTCTCTAAATTTCATTATAAAATTTCATTATCCTACTCCGTAGTCTTACGACATGATATCCAGCGGAATCACATTGTAAAGATTATGATCAGCTAAATTGTCGTGGAGATTGGCTCTCTTTGCTCATGGCCTGTTTGAGTCAGGCATTCCCCCTGGTCGACCCATCTTCACCTGTCATTGTTACGCTCTGCACGTATAAGCAATATTATAAGCTGCAGTCAATGAAATAAAAGAGTCCGTGTACAAGAACACGACAGATATTCTCCCCGTATGACCATCTGCAGCCTGGTGCAAATCAGCAGGAGTCCAGAAAATGAGGTCAGTTGGGTTTTGATGCAGGAAAACAGTGGGAAGACGTAATAACTCCTGCTGTGCTGCACCATTCACATGAACTTTGTGAACTCTGTGTTGGTGCAAAATGTAATGTTTCATGCCTCTTAATAGTTCATCTCATAATGAATATTCTGTCATTTCCTCACCCTCACACCATTCCAAACCTGTATGACGTTCCTCTATGGAACACAAGAGAATGATTTTGAGGAATTGTACTTTTTGCTCTTTTCCATGCAGTTACAATGAATGCTATTAAGGTTTAAAGCTTCAAAAAGGATGGAAAAGTACCATAAAAGTGGTCAATAAAAATCACGTACTATATTTAGAGTCATCTTAAGCCATACGATAGCTATGAGTGGTAAACACACTGAAATTTAAGTGTTTTAATCTTATTTTTGTTCCAGTTCTTGTCACAATAAGTCTGCTCAAATTTGTATCCAAGTCTACAGAAGAAAGTAAGTCATGCAGGTTTGGAACGATACTAGGATGAATAAATGATGACAGAATTTTAATTTTTGAATGAACTATCCCTTTAAGGTGCTTAAATAGCTCTCGCTGTATTTAAATGAAGTCATTTTCGTTTTTTTGTTAACGAGCCTCCTTTATATGTAAATTAGTCTTGTTATGAATTGCGCCTCATTCGCAGTTAACATGCCTTTCCACAGGCAGTAATAGTGCAAGGATGTTTCTATACATTTTCTATTGGTCATGACAGCAGCAATTTGTCAAATGATGCGCAAATGACGGAGAAAAGCATTATAAATGGGCACATATCCAGAAACACAATGTAGTCAAGCACATTTTTGGCATTTTAAAGAACCGTCCCAGTAAAGTACGGCAGATTGTGTCTGCTGAATCGTTCGCATAGCACCACAAAATGCATGTTGATAAACAGTGCTATCAGCGGACACAGTTCATTTTTTTTGTATATTCCCCCCCTCGGTTTTGCCAGGCCAGTGTCTTCCATTCTTTTTCTCTGACAATCAGGAACCCTGTGAGACTCCAAACTGCTGACACACAGGATGGCATATTGGTCCACAGCATACATACTGAGTTTGGCCCTGTTAAATAGCACACATGCAGAGAATGAGCTCCCTGCACAGGCCCCTGAGCACCATCTTTCAGCTGAATATATTAAACTAGATATTATTACAATCCCTACATCCTCGCCTCATAGAGGAAAATGATAAAGGAGTTAATAAGGAGAGTCAATTTGTATAGGAAAACGGCGTTATTTCTTTCCTTTCTTGACTTTTTTATTAAAAAAAAAAACATATTTCTATACACAACACAGGAGATTATGAGAAATTATGCATGTCATTCTCTCCCACCCCAAGCACCATAATTAAAATACTTTCTGTATGCTATTTTTTTTTCCCTGAGTATTAAAAATCAGCATCATGAAAACAGAACTTGGAAGTAAACAAACCATTCAGCTATGTGCAACCTACCACCACTGGCAGTTTCTGCTGTTTATTTTGATTACCGCATCATTAAAGATTTTTGAAGACAACGTTAATCCGAAAGAAATGGCAAGTAGGCCATGTGCATTTCTAAATCGTACAATTAAAAGATGCATCTTAAAAGATGTCTCATTGACGTTTACAGTAATAATTCTTGTCAAAGTGTGATTTGAATTACATGAGTGGGTTGTAAAATTGTGACTTCAGCCATCTGTGTGAACAGTAGGCTACAGGTAGCAGTTATTCTCCGCCCGATGTTGGCCACCCGTCCCACGCCTTTTTTCAAAGCTGTGAAATATTTGTTCAACAAAGTGTGAAATGCGACAACATCTGCTGTGCAATTGCATGTTTAGACCCAGCGAGGCCCAACAGTGGCTGTCAGGACAGACTTTCCTCCATACAGGTGTGCAGAGCAGAAGAGTTAATTAGCCAGCAGCTGCAGGCCCCACATCTGGGTACCACTGGCATCCAACACAGCCGTGTTTCCTTCTTTGATGCGAGAGTGCTGTTCTCACTGGTTTTTAAGGTATTACGCACTTGTGCAATGCCACCACAATCTGAGGAGTGCAAGTATTGGTGGAAACATGCACAACGGTGTTCTTGTTTACACCTGGTATTAACATGCATCTCAGATTGCTACAGTAAATACAGGAGTAAATGGGTCTGCTGTGTCTTGTGATCCGATGGCATCACTTTACAATTTGTTAACATTATTTGTGCTTTAGGTATCATGCTATCATTAACTAACAGAGAGAAATTGTGTTTATTTATGCAGCTTTTATTAATCTAGGTTAATGTTAATTTATAAAAACACTGTTGATATTTAATTCATGTTTGTTATTAATAAATAAAATAAGATTTTTATAGCTTTTATTAATGTTAATGGTAATTGATAAATATACTGTTGTTTCCAGTTAATTCATGTTTGTTATTAATAAATAATTCTATCTTTGGTTATCAAGGTTAATGTTATTTATAAAGTAATTATTTTATTACTTTTTTAATTACTTTTAGTTAATGTTTGTTGATAATCAATAAAAACGATTTTCTCTAACTTTGATTAATCTAGGTTAATGGAAATTTATAAATATATTATTGTTCATAGTTAATGTTTGTTGATAATAAATACAAAAAATACAGCTTTCATTGATCAAATTTAATGTTAAAAAAATAATATTGTTCAAAGTTAATTCATGTTTGTTTATAATAAATAAAACTATTTTTACAGCTTTTATTAAACAAGTTTAGTGTTAATTTATAAATATATTATTGTTTATAGTTAATGATTGTTCATAATAAATCAAAACCATTTTTACAGCTTAATCAAGCTTGATGTTGATTAAGAATATAGTATTGTTCATAGTTAATTCATGTTTGTTCAAGTGCTGTCAAACGATTAATCATGATTAATCGCATCCAAAATAAAAGTTTTTATTCACATAATATGTGTGTGAACTCTGTGAATTTACTATGTGTATAGAAATACACACACATGAATGTATATTTAAAAAAAAACATTTTTTAAAACAAAATCTTTCATGTTGGATGCGATTAATCATGATTAATCGTTTGAGAGCATTAGTTTGTTAATAATAAATAATGAAATAAATAAGAAATATTTAAAAATAATGCATTATGATGCATTCCAGACCACACTGAACAATCATCTGCTCTTGTAACATAACATAATCACTTCAGCAGAACTTCTCTATCTTCACCATCTTTTGACTGACAGAAAACAATGTATATACTTAGAAAAACTGCTGTTGTTTGATGAGATTTTACACAGATGGTCACTGGAGAAGCTATCTCAGAAGCTAATCTATCTCACCTGACTGCTTGTGATTGGATTGCTCGAGATGTTAATGCCAGGTGTAAACAGGGCCATAGAGATCTGTGAGAGGCTTATGTTTCTTGTTCTTTGTGTTGTTTTCCGTCTGAGTGCTCTGTGATCAGTAGAAGCATGAGAGCGTGTTGACTGATCATCCAGAGATCCCTCGTGTTCCCTCTTCCTTCACTCAGCACAGAAGACAAAAGAGGCAAGAAACCAATGCTATGGACTAGTCTGGCTCAGAACCCAACCTCCATCCCATGATTAATGACCCTCCCCTTTCTGCTCATCTCACTCTGTCTCTGTCAAGAGTCAAGTGAGCTGAAGACAATAATAAACAGTGCAAAACCAAACAGACCCACTGTCTGCTCTCTCCACACCTGCACACAGCAACCTGGAGCATAGAATGGTGCACGTACACGCACATACACACAGCGAGCGTCCTTTGAATGCATCGTCTTTGAAGATGCAGTCTTTGATTTCCAGGCTCAAGGTCAATTTCCAGTAAAAGTGCTTAATCTTTCATTGAAATAGTCTCATTCATGAGCCATTGTTAATAGCATAGCGCAGAACCATTGAAAAGACTAAGTTGATTTCAGTGCCCTGTATCTGCAGAATCAAAAACTTAGCAGATTTATTATTATTATAATTAGAATTATTAATTATTATTATCATCTGTTTATATCTATCTATCTATCTATCTATCTATATATATATATATATATATATATATATACACAGGTGCATCTCAAAAAATTTGAATATCGTGAAAAAGTTTTTTTTGTTTTGGTAACTTATTTCAAAAAGTGAAACTTTCATATATTCTAGATTCATTACATGTAAAGTAAAATATTTCAAATGTTTTAATTTTGATTATTAGAGTTTACAGCTCATGAAAGTCAAAAATCCAGTATCTCAAAATATTAGAATATTTACATTTGAGTTTCATTAAATGACCATCCCTCTAGTATAAACTCCGGGTATCTCTTTTTCTTTGAAACCACAATAATGAGACTGCTCATTATTGTGACTTGGCTGCTGACTTGGCAATGGTCCAGAAGACAATCATTGACACCCTCCACAAAGAGGGTAAGTCACAGAACATCATTACTGAAAGGGGTGGCTGTTCACAGAGTGCTGTATCAAAGCATATTAAATGCAAAGTTGACTGGAAGGAAGAAATTGGGTAGGAAAAGGTGCACAAGCAACAGGGATGACCTCAAGCTTGAGAATACTGTCAAGCAAAGCCGATTCAAACTAGGGCTGGGCGATATATCTCATGCGATATGCATGCGCATCTCGTCAGTAAAGCCGGTTCCTTGATTAGCGATAAATCTCCATCACCTGTTTTCAAATGGAGCGGCATTTAATACACAGAGCCATAGTTCACTGACAAGCTACGCAATGTCGCGTTCATTATCGAAGGCGATTCATCTGCGATAATGAACGCGATATTGCGTAGCTTGTCAGTGATTTACGGCTCTGTGAATAGCACTTGCCCACAGTGCCAAAACCACTTTCAAGTGGTTTGCTGACCATGATATTACTGTGCTTGATTGGCCTGACCTTGATTGGCTAACATGCCTGACCTGAACCCCATATAGAATCTATGGCATATTTTCAAGAGAAAGATGAGAAACAGTCGATCCAACAATACAGACGAGCTGAAGGCTCAATAGTGCCTCAGCAGTGCCACAGGCTGATCTCTTCCATGCCACACCTCACAGATGCTGGAATTTTTGTGCTAAAGGAGCCTCGACCAAGTATTGAGTGCATAAATTAACATACTTTAAAGAACTTGAACTTTTCTGTTTTGCAAATCCTTTTTTTGATTGATCTTAGGAAATATTCTAATATTTTGAGATTCTGGATTTTTGACTTTCATGAGCTGTAAGCTCTAATCATCCAAATTAAAACCAAAAAACTTTTGAAATGTTTTACTTTACATGTAATTAATCTAGAATATGTGAAAGTTTCACTTTTTGAAAAAAAGTTACCAAAAAAAAGAACTTTTTCACGATATTCTAATTTATTTAATCAAAAATACAGAAAAAACAGTAATATTGTAAAATATTATTGCAATTTAAAATAATGGTTTTATATTTTTATATACTTTAAAATATAATTTATTCCTGTGATGCAAAGCTGAATTTTTATCAGCCTCTGTCACATGATCCTTCAGAAATCATTCTAATATGCTGATTTATTATCAGTGTTGGAAACAGTTGTGCTGCTTAATATTATTTTGGAACCTGTGATGCTTTTTCGGGACTCTTTGATGAATAAAAAGTTAAAAATAACAGCATTTATTCAAAATAGAAATCTTTTGTAATTACTGTTGAGAATTGTGTTATTTGTATACATGTATGTATGTGTGTTTATGTATTTTGAGTAAATTATATACTATATCATAGAACCACAGCTTTTTTTTAGAACTTGTTTAAATGTTTCTCATTTTTTGGCACATTTTGCATGTATCATTGAAATATAGGGTCAATTTAGGATGCGCACACACACCATTTGTCTTGTTTTCATGCAGTGGTTTGGGCAGTGCAGAGACCTGTGACTTTATTTAGTAACTCTGTCTCATTCACCCCTCCCCAGAGTGCGTCCCTTCACACTGTCACATCCTTCTCTGCCTGGCATTCAGGAAGTGCCATGGCCAATCAACCCGGAGACCCTGCTGATGGCCGCACTCTGGAGCCGGATAGGCGGGGTGTGTGTTGCCACTGCCCCACACCACTGCATGCTCACACTACACTCTTCTGTGTAGCCACTGCTGGGGCCAACACTTAGCCCATCGATAGGAAATCCAGCTGAGAACATTACATGAATAGATCTGCACATCTCAGCTGATTTTAGCCTCAAAGAAACATTTGTGAGCACAGATCATGCCTTTGTGAGGACAAAAATAGACATCTTAGAAGCCTCTTGCATTTGTTTGATGACTAGATCTTCCTGTTGTCCTATTTGAAAAAGGTGTGCACATTGTATTGGTATCATTTTGGTTATCAGATGATATTGAGTCTCTTATGCTCATCAAGGCTGGATTTATTTGATCAAAAATACAGAAAAAACGATAATCTTGCAAAATGCTATTACAATATAAAATAATGGTTTCTATTTTAATATACTTTAAAGTATAATTTATTTCTGTGATGCAAAGCTTAATTTCCATTACTCCAGTCTAAAGTGTCATATGGTCCTTCAGAAATCATTCTAATGTAACATTGTAATAACATTTTGCAAGATTACTGTGTTTTTCTGTATTTTTGATCAAATAAATGCAGCCTTGATGAGCATAAGAGACTTCTTTAAAAAACATTAAAAGTCTTACTGATCTAAAACTTTTGAACGGTAGTGTATATATCTGCAGTCAAACCAAAAATTATTCAGACACCAGACATTGATGTCTGGTGTCTGACACCAGACATTAGTGCAGGACACTAAGTTAATTTAAGTAAGTGAGGATAGCAAAATAACTGTGAGATATTATACCCAAAAATTCTTCATACAGTGGACTACCAGTAAAATTGATCAATTTGGGACCAAAAATTTGATTTGACACTTTGACCGGACCATGTTTTGTTACATACTTTTCTATCAAAGTTATCTGACATTATCAAGATGAATTTGTTCTGACACAGTTTAACTCCTGAGTTCTTGTCATATTTTATTACCGTTTTCTAAACTATAGTGAATAAACTGTGATAATGTGAGAAATGTTGAAGGTGTCTGAATAAATTTTGGTTTGACTGTATGTATGTATGTATTTATATATACAGTATCTCACAAAAGTGAGTACACCCCTCATATTTCAGCAACAATTTTAGTATATCTTCTCAAGGGACAATACTGCACAAGTGAAACTGGGATATATATTAGTTTAATCAATGTGCAGCTTGTACAGAAGTACAAATTTACTGTCCTCTAAAAATAACTCAACATATAGCCATTATTGTCCAAATAACTGGCAACAAAAATGAGTACACCCTAAGTGAACATGTCAAAACTGTGTCCAAAGTGTCAACATTTTGTAGGGGCACCATTGTTATCTAGCACTGCTTTAATCCTCCTGGGCATGGATCTTCTGCACCTGATGCACAGCATGAGGACCTAACTTCTATGATCGACCCTTGAGAGGCCTGTTCCAAGTGGAACTCGTCTTGGAAAACCTCTGTACGACACTGGCCTCTGCACTGTAACTCAGTTTCAGGGTGTTACTGAACTTCTTATAGCCTAGGCCATCTTTGTGGAGAGGAACAGTTCTAATTCTCAAATCCTCAGAGAGTTCTTTGCCATGAGGTGCCATTTTGAACATCCAGTGGTCAGTATGAGAGAATTGTACTCAAAGCACCAAATTTTAACTGCTCCAATACAAGATACACAAATTTGTATGGTCCTGTCAAGCAGACAAAAACATGAACGTGATGAATAGGACATGTGGCTTTGCATGGTTAAACGAAGTATAGCCGTTATCATTTAGGGTGTTCTCACTTTTGTTGCCAGCTTTTTTGACAATAATGTCCATATGTTGAGTTATTTTCAGAGGACAGTAAATCTTTACTGCTATACAAGTTGCACATTGACTACTCTAAAATATATCCAAGTTTCATTTCTATAGTATTGTCCCTTGAGAAGATATACTAAAATGGTTGCTGAAATGTGAGGGGTGTACTCGCTTTTGTGAGATACTGTATAAAAATTTCTCTAATATTGACCACACTTTCCTTCCTTTTACAATTTTTTACTTCATACAACACTAGGCATAGATTCCAAGTCATTTTTTCTTGGTCTTTAAAGGATTAAGCAAATAAGACCCTTTAGAGTCACTGAAAAGTAAATGATTTCACTGTAGTAGCACTGTAGAGCTTCTGCCTCTTAAGTTTGTACATGGTATCCTTCTAATATACGACCTCACTACTTCGTGTAACTCTCCGAAAATGGGTCGATCTGATTGTATAAGGTACTTTTGGTCTCCCACACTGCCTTTGAATTGTGTTTTTGACAAATCAGGTGCATTGTGTCAGGTTCACTGTGCGTCGTGTCGAATTCAGGGCTAAAGATGTTAGAAACGAGAGCACTCGCGTTCCTGAGAGTCCACTTTATCTCCGTAATTGGCTCAGTAACGGGGAAAAAAACTGTTTGCATTCTTGATAGAACAGACTGTATTCGCACACACATGCAGCTTTAAGCCTGGGAAGAAAGAAGCCTGTAGGCAGTATTCTTTAACCTACCTCGTTACGGCTGTGATCGAGCGGCCCGCGGAGAGGAGACACCTCTTCGTTTTGACCTAATTGAGGCATGTGTTCCTATGCCCCCCTGAGAAACTGACCACCTTGTTTGGGATGTGTTTACTTTACCTGTGGCTTTAAATGCTCTTTGGCTTTTGTTTGCACAACACTTTTAAGCAAGCTTTTTGAACATCGGTTAACGTAGTGGCATGAACACGCAATCTGTCGGGGAGAAAGCGTAATCCTGTAGCCCTCGTCTGGAGCTTTCCCTCGAGGCCTGCACGCACAGGGCCCGAATGCACCAGAGAGTGGGCGGCAGCCTTACAAAAACACGTCGTTATTGCTCCCCTCACCTTCAGCCCGCAGCAGAACTGCTGACATTCTGATGTGTGGTTACACATGACGGCTGATATCATCATGGGCTCATTACCGCAACATGCTTCATTTGAAATGAGCCAGACGTCGGCAATGAGAATGCAGTCATGAGAGAGACACAAACTGAGGGAAGACGCTGCGCACAGTTAGGTGTTTTTTATGACAAAGATTGGAATAAAAGGGCCGATGTTGATGATGAGTAATGCGGTGACTTTCCGAATGTGCAGATGTGTCTGCTCGGTAATTATGTTTGACTGAGTTTTTTGCGGATTATAGCTGCCAGCTATGCAAGGACAAAGAGCACTGACTCAGTGGGATTAGAACTACATCATGTAAGGACGTCCACCCAAGTGTAACAAAAACCTCATTAACATCTCACGGAAACACTAGTTTAATTAGCTGCATTTTATTCTCTTTAAATCCTTTATACATGCACAAGAGGGTTTCTGGGGACCCTTGGCTTCTATGTGTGATTTTTTTCCACAGTGTAGTCACTGTTGGTGCAGTTTAGTGTGTCCTCTGAGATTTGAGTTTAAACCAAACCAGGAAAACAGGCGAGGAGTTGTTTACCAACTGGAGTTAAGCTATATATAAGAAGCACCTCAGGCCCCTTGACATATTCTTAATTGAATCTTCTCGACTCGTTTAATGAGAAAGAAAGACAGAGTCTATCAGGCAGGGATCCCTATGTAATGCATGGCTAATGTTCTAAAACAATCTAGAGCCTGAAAACCAATGTTTATATGATGAGTAACCCAGCCGTTTGCCACAATGACTGCCATCTAGTGTTGGGAACAGAAAACTGGTTCCATATGGAAAGAAATGCGGAAGCGGGTGATTTTCGTGACGTTGTAGTCGGACTCCTTGAACGAATGGCTCTTGTGTGATGGTTCGTTTTGGTAAAACAGAAACATACAGTGCAACCATCGCAATTCAGATTACAAAAAACCCCACAAAGTGAGTTTCTGCAGTGATGCCATAGAAGAGCTACTTTTGGTTCTCCGAAGAACCTTTAGTGTGAAGAACATTTTAAAAATCTAGTAAAGAACCTTTTTGTGGAATGGAAAGATTCCATGGATGTTAAAGGTTCTTAATGCCAGTCAATGACCTTTGTTTTTGAGTGTGGATGATTCTTATGAGCTGGTTCTTTTTTAGTGAGTCAAAAATGGACAGCATGACCAGTGTAGTCCGTTTCCTGAACAAGTGACTAACTTGATCTGATTCTTTTTGTGAAACAAACAAATACAGCACGAACAGTGTAGTCCAATTGATTTTTGAATAAATGACTCAAATTGTGAGTTTGAATTTTTAGTTTTTGTATTTTTTAAAATTTATTTACAATATTTTATTTATACATTTTATGTATTTATAATATTTTATTAATTTTACATAGAAATTTTAAGTTGATTTATTTATAGGCTGATTATAGATTGATTTATTTATAATTATATTAATTATTGGTATTTGGCACTAAGAACACTGTTTCACAATGAATTGGACATCCTTTGGACAGCATACATTGTCATAGCTAACTAAAAGCACCAGTTAACATTTCAAAAGTTGTTGTGCATAAAAATCATCAAAAACATGTAGTTTAAACTCTAAAATTTCATTTTAGGTGTTCAAAAAATTAGAAAACACCTCATGATGCAGTAAAAGAAAAAAACAAACAAACAAAAAAAACTTACAAAGTGAAATTCAGCCCACCTTTCTTTTTACAGTTACTGACTGTTGCTTTTATCATGTTTTAAGGTTATTAGTTTTGGCCGTAATATTTTATAGAAATGAATGAATGAAATCATGTTACAGCTTTTTTTCCGTATTGTTACCATCTTAAAAAGAAAAGTCACTAAAGTCTGTGTAAACACTTTGTAAATTGTTTTTTAAATGTACAGACAAATATTATCAAAAAATATATCATTGTATGACATTACAAATTCATTTATTTTTCAGAATTTTTTTTTTTCTAAAAGAGTAAGAAAAAAATGGAACTATAATAATTAAATTCCTTATGATTCCCATCCCTAGTGCCATCTACTGTACCTGTAAACCGTTATTTTTTGAGAGGAATATAAACAATTTAATACATATTTTAGATCATCAGCCGCTTCTATCCTCCTCTAATTCCTTTTGTCTGTACAGATCAGCAGGCTCCATTGATTTGAGACCGTCATTAACTCAATCTCAGCATATCGCTGTTCAGTGCAGATTGGTTTGTAGATGTAGGTTATTTGAGGACAGCGGGACTTCGAGCGCTCCTGGTTTAAGAATGAAAGCGCTTTTTAGAAGCTGCGGAATGAATTTTTCACAGTGGTCTCACTTCACTGGATTCCAGCAGCACACTAGTAGGTGGTGCCAGGGATGGTGGTGGGGGGTTTGCGATTGAAGGAAGTGGAGAGTGGGTCAAAGTTTGCTGTGGCTGTAGGAGTCACTGGAGAACATGTCAATCTGAGGCGGAGGGCACTGGCACGGAACTGATTGCCCTTCTGAAACAGAATTAAACAAAAGACGAATGTCGGGTGCAGTCTGGGTATTTTTTGGTTCTAAGGTGGTGAAATATACCATATAATTTACTGGGAAAAATATATATGATAATTATATATTAATTCATTTTTATGCTTCAAAATACAATAAAAAAGTGACATTGTTAAAATAACATTACAGTTTAACCCATTAAAACCTGATTACACATCTGTGTGTGTTCACCTTTAAGACCGGATCACGTTTTAGGCCTAAATGGGTTAAAAGAACTGTAGTTTCATTTGTAATATATTTTATATTTTAAAATGTAATTTAATGTAATGGCAAAGCTGAATTTTCAGCAGCCATAACTCTAGTTTTCAGTGTCACCTGATCCTTCAGAAATCATTCTGATATGCTGCTTTGGTGCTCAAGAAACTCAAGAATCTTGTATTGTTATTCATTTTGAAAAATGTTTTTGCTGCTTAATATTTTTGTGTAAACTGTGATACAGTACCATTTAAAGGTTTGGGGTAAGTACAATTAAAAAATAATAAAAATGCTATAATTAAAATAATAATAATAATAATATAATAAGACTTTCATTCAGCAAGAAGGCATTAAATTGTTGAAAAAGGTGACAGTAAAGGCCTGGAAAAAAAAAATATCATGAAGAAAAACTAAGCAGCAAAAACTGTTTTCAACATTGATTATAAAACCCCTTTATTAATACTTCAGTACCAATAATAAGTAAGCACCAAATCAACATATCAGAATGATTTCTGAAGGATCATGTGACACTAATAACTGCTGAAAATTCAGCCTTGCCATCACAGGAATAAATATTATTTTAAAATATATTTAAATAGAAAAAGTTATTTTAAATTGTAATAATATTTCACATTGTTACTGTGTTTACTGTATTTTTAATCAAATAAATGCAGCCTTTGGTGAGCATAAGAGACTCCCTTCATAAACATAAAAATAATAAAACAATAATTATTCCAAACTTTTGATTGGTAAAATTAATCATTTAATATTATATAAGTAAAATAATTGTATTAAGAATGTATTAAAAATGTAATATTTTTATTTCAGACAAACAGGGAAAAAAAATATCTGGTATAAATAGAGTCCTTCAGCTAAAAATGCTTTGGGACCTGCAGCATTGGATGCTGTAGACAGCGTCATTGATTACAATGGGAGCGGTTTTGTTTTGACGTGATGTGACGTGTCGCTCGTGTCCGGTGTAGACGCTGTGTCAGGGTACTGCAGACACAAAGACTGCTTTGGGAAAAAAAAAAAAAAAACCTATGCCCCCTTCACTAGAAACTAGCTTGCAGCCATCCGCATGGGCGCTGATGTCAGGGAGCTGTCACGGAAAATGCAGCAGAGCACAAATAACATACATGTGTATAATCCTCACATCCCTTTTCTGGATGAGCTGCTTCTGTCGTGATAGCAGACTTTCAAATGGCAAAATATCAGAGCAAATCAAATCAGCGTTGCTTAGAAAACAGAAGGTTGTTTGGGTTTGTTATAACCTGCAACTATTGACTGGTTAACATAATGACAATTTTCTTCACCAGTTTATCGAATCGTGCTTCGTGAATGTTCACACGCAGTTTCCCTTCTTCGTACCTCAGCCGAGAGAGGCTCTATTTTCAGCGGTCTATCATTAGAGTTGTGCTAAGCTGGCATATTGTTCTTTATTATGCTAATGTGTGGGTATTGTATCACAAAGTAATTGTACATTGCGTTCTTGTGTGGCAACATCTTTTGTGTGGATGTGTGTGAGTATGTGCAGGCATGTTCAGCCTTCAGGTTGAAACAAGCTCCTGTCTTTAACCAACACTTTTTTTTTTTTTACAATAGCTTTGCTACAAGTCTTTGCGGTTTCTTTTTCTTTGAAGTTAAGATTTTTGAGAGTAATGTCCATCAAAACCAGACGGTACAAGATTGTTTAGATATATTAGGTTGTGCATACTGTTTATCATAGATCGGTGTTAAACAAGTGCTGCACCGATATTTGGAAACACTAAGTGACCAGATCGAATGGCAGGTCATGATGGGTCAGAATTTTTCTGGTTAGCGTGGTTTAGTTAGTCTTCTGGTAGATGCTGCATCATTCTGCAGAAGAAAATGTTGCTTTCTATTGGTAGCCATACAGCGATAGCCATGTATTCTGATTTTATTTTATTTTATAGCGAGTACTATATTTCATGATATGTTATAAGATGTTTACCAGTGACACATTTTTTGAGGGTTCTTAAAAGTTTCTAATTGATTTTGCTTGTAAAAGGTTAGGCAACAATGAAGAGTTTGATACTTGGCACATTCTTACAATAAGCAAATTAACAATTTCAGGACATAATTTTCCTGTGTTTTTATAATGATTAGTCACGTTTTTATAGATCAGGTGATTGACTCAAAAACAATTGTGTACATAACGACACAAACAAGGAGTTGTGCTAAGTCAGCATATTGTTCTTTATTATGCTAATGTGTGGGTATTCTATCACATGGTAATTGTACAATTGTCTGATCATTTTCTTAAAACTAAAAAAAAACACTATTAAAAATGGTTATTTTGAAACAATTTCACTGAGAAATTAGTAATAAATTTCACAAATAGTTACAAAGAAACAGCAAGTAACATGCTGAATTAGACATCAAATTTTGAAGTAGAAAGAATGAAAGTGTTTTCTAAAACTATAAAATAATCTGTTTTATTTACAACTTAGAAAATTCATTTTTTACAGTACATAAAAGGCCTTCTGGTGAAGAAAAGTGATTTTGATTAAAACCTTATAAATACTGCTGAATAATGTCTAGACAAAAACTGAAATAGGTCACTGGCCTTTTTTCTTGCTCATACAGAACTGCGTCATTGAGGACTGTCTGTACAAAATGACAGTTGTGAAGTGGTCCCCTTGAGGATGTTGTGTGAATCGTGTCACCTCAGATTTTCTATTGTGCAAAACAGTAGAAAGGTCAACTATATAAAAGCACAAGAAAATTAACATTTCAGCGATCAACTCTTTAGATTGCTTACTTTGCCATAAACCAGAGAACACCTAACACCGAGCTGGAAATACTCAGGTGAAAGCCTTTTTCTGCAGGTTTCTCTTTTACTCTATTCTGTACAGTAAGTTTGAGCTCTGCTGAGGTGCCTATCTTTGTGTACACCCTGGAGCTGAGGCGCTTGACAGTTCATTAAAGAATCCTGAGATCGTCTGTCCTTATTTTTGGAAGGAATGTTGGAGGAGAGGGATTGTGCGAGCTGCCAGAAAAGCGACGAGGGGCGGACACAGGGAGCTAAAGTGGAGCTTTTCTCAGTGCTGGCATTGTATTTCCAGGGGCTTCAAAGCTGTCTGCCCCAAAGCTGCTGGCTCTTGAAACACTTTGGAGAACAGATACCTTGATCAAGTGATTGAGAAGACAGATTTGCGCGGAACGGAAGCTGTTTACAGCTGAGGGCACTGCTTTTTTCATTTTGCAAGAAAAAAATGCAGTTAATACGGAATTAAATTAAGCATTGTGCAATCACTGGTCAGATTCGCAAGCTGGTACTGTGGCATCAGCTTGGTTAATTGGAAAGCCAGTCACACGAGTTTGGATTTAAAAACCACAAAATATGTTTCAGGTAGTAGGGTGTTGTTAAAAATGGAGAATGTGTGGGACGCTTAACAAGAGAAATTTTATTCTTCTTGAGCAATGGAAGAGAAAGAACTGGAGTACAGACTACAACTGTAGCAATAACCGTCCCAGGAGAATGACTGTTAGAGGTGTGTTAAGGTGAGAGAGAACAGTCTCGGTTAGATGCAGTTCAAATGCGCTGCAGACCTGGGGTACAAAGAAAGGTGAGAGACTCCGAAAAAGACACAGAACAAATGTTCAGTGCTGAATTCATGCTGGTACAAGGGCAATGAAATGAATAGTTCTGTTTGGGCAAGGTAGAGGGCTGACCCGAGCCTGCCTGCTGCCTCAGGCCGCCACACCGTTTGAAAACCCTCATATTTTTCTCCGTCAGCATCATCAATGACCTCCAGCATGGTGTCCATCCAGGAGTGCTCTCTCCATAGAGAGAGAGAGAGAGAGAGAGAGAGGAAGAGAGAGAGGGTGGTCTGTGCTTGGTGCAGTGACATGCAGACATGAGCAAGTCTCTGAAGCAGGGTCCAAGTCAATTCTCAAATACTTTTTGGTTTTCAAATACTTTTTTATACATACATTTAGATATGCTGTGGGTTAGCTTTATAAACCAATTTGTTCAGTATATTTTCAAAAATATATATCTAAGAACTTGCTTTATTGATTTGTTAAATAAAATATTAAGCATACAAAAATTGAGATTTTACTTGCATCAAAACTTTTTATCAATATGATGCATTTTTAAAAATGAACATTTTATTCATTATTCTTTCAAGTTGGCAAGGAACCTAAAGAGGAAAAAAAAATAGTTCTACCAAAAATCATTTTCTTTCTGTTAATGGGCATGTTATAGGAAACATCTCTTTGTATTTACCATAGAAATTGAATTATTAACTATGATAATTACACCTATAATACACCTTCATTCAAAGGTTTCGGGTCAGTAATTTTCTTTGTTTTGTGTGTTTTTGCAATTCATAATAGCCTTTTTTTTAAGCAAGGACAAAATGTGACAGTAAAGGGATTCATAATGTTGCAAAAGATTTCTGTTTCAAATAAATGCTGTTTATTTGAAACTTTCTATTAATCAGAGATTCCTGAAAAACGTATCATAGTTTTTTACAGAAATATGATATTGATTATAAAACAACACTGATAATAAAATGAAATGTATTTTTTTCTGAGTGTCACTGTGGCATCAAAGGAATAAATTACATTTTGAAATATATTAAAATAGGAAGTTATTTTAAATTCGAAAAATATTTCTTCGTGTGATTATCAGTAAGTGCAGTTACAAAGCAATAATTGGTCTTTTTTAAAAATATAATTTAAACACTTTAGTCCAGTTTCTTTTTTGCGACTTAAAGAATGGCTGGATTTGTGATGATCTTGGGTTGTTCATTGGTGGGTTCTAAAGCTCTATCACAGCTCTGACTGCAGTTACAGGAAGAGAAAGGATCACAAAAAGCCTCCTGTTTAACATGAGTTCGTGTTTTGATTATGGCTTTAACACAACATCAGTATTTGGCATGCGTTATGGTGCTTTTTGATAACGGTGCATATCTAGTAATTCTCTGCATCTCACAGTTCTTTTTCATGTCTGCATTATTTTCCTCAGAATCCTGTTCAGACAAGAAGAAATGCTGCCAGTTGAAGCCTAGTCTCTGATAACAGTGGAAAACAACCAGTCTACTTCCCGGAAGAATACAAGACTTCTCTGATCTGGTAAGCACAAGCAAGAAAACTCAAGTTCATTTCCATAGTATAGTCTTGAACAGAACTAACTGTTGAGGGAGTGTTTCATAGTATTTTTTTAAGTGTTATTTATATGATTAATTCTATTTGAGTGTTGTACTTGTCTTTTGCCAGAGGTATTTACCACATTTTTCTCTAGGTTTATAACATGTTTCCCCTTTTTCTCTCACTTTTTGAAACATCAGTTGCAGCTGAATTGCACACTAAGCATGGATGATATGATTTAAAATCTTTGCAAATAAATAATTTAAATAATGGATAATTCATAGTTTTCAGATGCTGTAAACAGGCCTTTATAGTATAATTCAATTCAAACACACATAAGAAGAGCGTATTATCTACTGTGTGTACTGTATATGGCATCTAACAGTTGCATTGGTTGTTTTTGTATAAGCTTTAGGAAACTCTTGAATAGGGATACCGTTTTGTTATGGGATCTTGCTAGCAGATGTCCATTGGACAACACTGGGTTTGATGAGTACTTTCATCAAACAGCAGAAACACCTTCAGTGTTTAAGAACCTCTTTGAATAATATCAAGAGCCACTTGAATTAGTATAGAGAGTATGTTAGAAACTGGCTGCAATTCCTGTTTTCCTCCCCTCCAATTCTAAATCTGTTCTCATTTTAAGTAAATACGGACTCCAATCTCCACTTGCTTCAGTCACCCTAGGAATGAATGTGCCCGAGGGGACGCTAGTTTCTCATTCAACCCGAGTAAGCAGGGTGGGGGGTGTGGAGAGAAGTGTCTGTAAGTGCACTTGAGCTACTGAACTCACGCAGTGCGACAGTCAAGTGCACGACCAGCTAAAAGCCGCTCGCAGTGAAAAGACCCTCTCAAAATGTTTGTCCGAATCTCATAATTTCCCTGAATACGTGTATTGTAGACTCATTCCAGTAATACAAGCTTTTTATTACGAACTATCATCCTTTGCATGCGTGCTTGGCGGAAACAACAGATTGTGGGGGAAGGGTTGGCTACGTGTCTGGAGTAGAACGGAAGATGGGAATGGAGGAGGTCATTAGCATTCCAAGAGAGTGTTGGCGTCTGGTGGAGCTGAGCCATGCTTGGCTGCCTGGCACGATAGGGCAACGCGGTGGCCATTAAGGCAGAGGGGTTTGGGGGTTAGGGCCCATGGAGGGCACTGCCACCCCCTGCATGGGTGCAATGAGAGGCCCAGGGCAGGTGGTCTATCAGGGACAGTGGGCTGGAAGGCCAGGACAAATTGGTATAGGGAGGCTCATTTCCCAAACTCAGCATGAGGGACGGCACAGCAACTCCATGAGAGTGAAAAGAGGGAAAAAATGAAAGACTCCCAAGGGCATCGGCATATGAGTGATGGACTTGCCAAGAGGTCGGTCAGTTGTAGGGGAGTGTGGGGTAAGATGTGTCAGTAGGTATAAGTTGGGTTGCCCCTTCATTTTGTGTCACATTGCTATATATCAGAAAATGCTAATTATATGAAAAGTGTAGAAAATGAAATGAAAATGAATGAATAATATTTCAAAAAATGCTGAAAATTATTTCAACCATGTTTAAATATTTTTTATAGTATACATTTTCTTAGATAACTGTTCAAAAGTTTGGGATTTGTACAATTTTTGTAATGTTTTAGAAAGAGGTGTCTTATTCTCCTCAAGGCTGCATTTATTTGATCAAAATACATAAAAAACAGCAATATTATGAAATATTATTACAATTTAAAATAACTGGTTTCTGTTTTAATATATTTTAAAATGTAATTTATTCCTGTGATGGCAAAGCTACATTTTCAGATTCACATGATCTTTCAGAAATCATTCCAATATGCTGATTTGATGCTCAAGAAGCATTTCTTCTTATTATCAGTGTCGAAGATGGTTGTGCTGTTTAATAAAGTGCAATACATTACACAAGTTCAAAAAAAGAGCGTTTATTTTTCTTTATTTTTCTACAAATCTTTTGTACTTAAAAATGTTTTTGTTGAATTTAATCAACTTAATGTATCCTTATGAAAAAAGTATATTTTTTAAATCTTACTATCAATTCTTTATAGTCAATTCTTTTTAATGGAATGGTACATTAAGTATTTTTTTCTTATTTTTGTTAATATTTTTATTTCAAATATTTTTTTTTTATCAACGATCTGACAATGTCATATCACAGCTTAGTCCATATCTAAGACAATATATATATATGAAATATAATTAGAGAGTTTTTACTTATATCTCATTTCTCCTAGCCTAGAGGCCAAAAAGGTGGCACAACACATTAATATTGCACTGTGCCCTAACCACACGACAGCACTGAGAGCAAAAAATGATAGCAAAATAATTGCTAACAGCCAATCAGAAAATATTTAATGTTTAATATACAGTTAATGTTGAACAAAATTTAGAACCAAGGAAATTCCACTATGTGCAGCGACTGTCAAAATGTCCCTAAACTTGTCGCTTGTCGTATATGACTCATATATTTTATCCTAACCATGTCACATTCACAGCTGGTTGGGAC
The DNA here is from genome assembly GCA_021397915.2 of Tor tambroides. Taxonomy (NCBI): domain Eukaryota; kingdom Metazoa; phylum Chordata; class Actinopteri; order Cypriniformes; family Cyprinidae; genus Tor; species Tor tambroides. The sequence goes on from JAFVLL020011194.1 coordinate 29,555, forward strand.
AAAAGCTGAGATTAAAATGAAAGAGAGCTTTTGTGGTGTTGTGTGTGGTTAGAGCAAGCTGTTAGTCATTGATTCTATTAGTAGGCCGAATTGCAGCTCCTGCACATAGCTGGATTTTCTCTCTCAGTTCATACATGTCTCTCATGAGTCATGTGCCAGCATACATATGATTTAGGGAAAGAGTTTTAGTTAAGTGCGTATTTCTCATACATCCTCGCCAAGCGACGACACATGCCCCCCATGCATCAACGCAACAGTTTCAGTGAATGACATTTATTCATCTTTCTCAGACCTGTCAGCCTGTTTCTAAAGGCTGTTAAAGTGAAATCCATCAGAACCGCTGCAGTTCCGCGAGCTCAAAGCCATTCTGGACGAGGTAGCCATGAGAATGTGGCATTTAAGGGGATAGTTGGTCTCAAAGCAGCATCGACCAATCAGACGAGAGGCTTGATTGCTACATATTGTCACCCTGTTTGTTGAAAAGGGTAATAAAATAAACATATTGGGTGAAATACCCATGAGTGATGTTTTATATATTTATTTATTTATTGACATTGAGTTCATAAAATCCAGTGTGTGACAACTTTATTAACCTAGCGGAGATTTATTTTAAAAGCTGTACTTTTTTTTTACTTAAATACTTTCTATTTTTTCATTTTTTGCCGAAGGACAAGCGTGCTATCACTCTTTTGTCAGAGGATTATTTTTCTGCATGACACTTTTGATAGGTGGATGGATGGGTGTAAATCTCAGCTCTGTTGTTGGGGGGAGTATGACCTGTCATTCACTACGTAGATTACATACCTGTGCCGGCGGAGATTGAACTCAACTTGTTCTTGAGAATTTTTATCCTTCCTGCCTCAGCTGATCGTCTCCTTGTAAATTGCCTCTCTTTGATTGCTAACCCACAAAGTGAGTTTGCTGTGTTTTGCCTGCTATCATTTGTTTGCTGAATATGCCATCTAGTGCATGAAAACACTGACACAACTCATGAAAAGATATGTTTGTTCACTCACTAGATCTTTCGGTATTTTCTCTGTCGCTCCTTGAGGGTCCTTCAGGGCATGCTGCTCCAGAAATGTGCGTCTCTTCAAAATGCTTTGCTACAAAGACCTTCAGAAAGTTGATGGCATGTTTGTTTGCTTACTTTCTTGTTCTCTTACCCTGATTCCAAATACACAGGTTTAGATTTTTTTTTAATAGTTCATATTTTCAGGCATTTTTAAGCATCCTGCACACCTTTGTTTGAAATACTTCCCTTTTTTCATGTCTGCCATGGACAAAAAAGACACTGAGACTGTATAACCCCCAGGTCAGCGGTCTTGTCTTTGGTTAATTCTTTCTTGTCGAATGTCGTGTTCAGACATTAGTGCCAATTAAAGGCGAAGGCTGTCCAGATGTGTGGCTAAGAGTAGGGGTAGAGCTAAAGTGGACACACTTGTGGCCATATGGTGGAGTTTCCCTCAGTCTTGCACTCATAATATGCTAAGCTCAGGCTTTAAAGTCAATGTGAATTGCTATTTAAAACCCATTTGACTTTGGTAATGTGACATATTTAGAGTCAAACAGAGTATCCAGGGAGGAAAACATGCAGATTTTGGTGGGTGATGGCAGAGTAGAGCCAGACCGAATGTGAGTTTCCTTAAAACAATGCCTGTTTTGCTATTAGATAACATTCCTCACATGGCCTTAGAAATGTCAGTGGGAAAGGAAACTAGTTTCAGAGGTGAAGCAAGTTGTTACATTTTGATTTGAGGTTACTAGGATAAACTTTATTTTATTTTATTTTATTTTAAGACCAGGAACACATGTTTAGGAAGTAAATATTAGGAATGCATGATATATTGGACTCATATTATCAGCTGATATTATAGATTTTCTTATTTATTTATCATTTTGGTCAATATTGGATATTTAATTGTGTATTTTCTCCTGTTTTTACAAATTAGGTTACTTTTGTTCTCATTTAACTCTCACTTAAAGTTAATCTTTAAACAAAATAATAATTCTGTATCATTGATTAAAATGAGCAAATCACAAGATGAATTGTTATTTTTATACACATTATAATGATACCTATATTCACTGATTGATTTTAGTTTCTAAGGTTTTATTTTTAATTTATCTGGATGAAATAGTACAACTTTTTAATATTTAATATTTATAAGTTATTGGCTGTAGCATGAAATATATCTGCTTATCTGTGTCTGTAATATTGTGCATCCCTGAAAAAAATACATTGTTTTCATGATGATTTGAAAGTGCACTCTTATAGTCACTAACAGTCAAAACCAATGCGTACGGCCTTTCAGTATGATTAAAAATTCATAAATATGCTCATATGCTTCTAAACTCTGGAAAATGTGCACACGTTTCCACACCCTCAGACATACATTCCTACATATAGCTCTGGACTCATTGGCACAGCGTGGCTTGCAGACACAGCCTGTTCCACTGGCAGCCCAACTGCTGACGCTGTCACCTGTCTATGTGGATAAAGGTGATTTTGTTAGCACAGCCGTGCTGAGGCACTGGCATACCTCGCCCACATTCGTCCTCTGATAGGGATTGGGGTTCGTAAAAGATGAGCCAATAGCTCTATATAATGTTTTTATGCCCGGTCTGTGTCTTTACCACAATGTGTGGTCGTGATATTAGGTTAAATATCACAGGATATTTTCTTTTTAAATATACCGTATGTACTGTACACACAAGTTTTATATTGTATCTTCTGGAATTATTGCAAATATCTAAATTTGTCAGCCTTCCAGATGTAATGGAATAGGGATGTATGAACACACACCCCCATCCCTAAAAATAATTATAAAAAAATTAAAGCTGCAACATTTGGCGCTGTTGCAGTAGGCTGTAAACATATTAAAAATTAAATTGCACCTACAGGCTTTGAAGTTGCATTTTTAATCTGCAGTCTCACAACTTTATTCATGTTCACTCCCTCACATTTCTAAGGTGCTACTATCGGAAATTAGGTCAGTGGTTTAACTGTCAAAGTATGCATGTTGTGTGGCAGAAAATACATCAAAGCATATCATAACAATCAATCAGTAAATCTGCTGTTTTTTTTTCTCTCTTTGCAGGAGTGTCATAATACATCACAGATGTACTGTAAAAGAGAATATATGGGGATATGTTTTTGCAGTATTACAAAAGATAGCATAGGCAGTGGTTCTAATTAGTACTATAATAGTTAACATAAATCATTAAGTCTCATTATTAATAAAGGTTAAAGGTGTCATAGGTGATTGTCTTCAGAAACATTTTTTGTTATTCTGGTTGAAAGTCTCTTCACATCCTGATAGCAATCATTAAGTTAAGTGGTCTAAATGTATTTATCTGTATTTATATATTCTGTGGAAGGTGTAGGACCAAGAAATGTTCATCCAATCAAAACGCTCGGTCCGAGCGTTTTAATTGGCTTTCCTACCTGCCTGTCAACGTATGTATTAGCATACCTCTGCGCACCCGGTTCGCGCAGACATGACACGTCATCAGCGCGTTCGCACACAGAGCTAGAATGGCAGACAAACATCTTCCTTCCTGGTATTGTAGTACTTTTACTGACTGTACTATAAAGTTTTCTCATGAATGACATATGACGTAGCCCAGCGGTTCCCAACCCCAGTCCTCGCGCTCCCCATGTCTCGCTTAGTTAACCCACCCGATTCAGATAACCAGCTCGGTAGAAGAGAGCTACGTGCATGAACTGTGTTCCGATTGACATGCTCCCTACACAGTGTTCATTGCTCCCTACTCCCTGAGCAGGGAAAATCCGTCGGAAATTTATTTCACTTCGGAACATTCATTCGCAGATTGCACTGCGCAGCGTCTTTACACACAGACGAAACTTACTAGAGAAGTGTGACATAATATACCTCTGTAAATAAATACAGTTTAAATTCACATCTTGCACACTTTATTGCCCTTTGTATGGAACATATACGCTTGCTTTGAACTGAAATCATGGCGGAATATCTGGTGATGTCCACTTCGCTGGGCACTTATGACTTACGGTCAAATAGAACAAAAGTCAGACGTGATAAGATATACATATGAAATGTGCAGAGCAGGGAGAGCGTGAGGACTGTTATTGGAAACGGTTGACATAGTAATTTGATGTTGTCTCTGGTATTCCGCTCTCTGAGTGTATGTGCGTTCAGGGGGCGTGGCTTTGGACGGCGATTGCAGGGAGGGTGGGACGTTCGCTTTCGGTGCTATCAGGCTAAAGCTAGCATTTTCCGAGATGTCCCACTACACCTTTAATGTTAATTTAAAAATATATTATTGTGCATGTTTATTCATAATACTTAAGGTAATTAATTTACAATTAATTATTGTAATTATTCATTTTTCCATATTAATTTATGATGTCTTATTTTTGAGCTTCTGCAATTTATGGTAATACATTTTAAGGCCTTTTTTTGGTACTGTGTTTGGTCACGTTTTGAAGTCCAATGTAAAATTCACAAAATGCACCGCTATAGAGTGTCATTGGTTTTCACTAATTGATACTTTTGATGAACTTGGCTCCTAGCTGGTTTCTTAATGCTGCTGTGCAATGGAGTGAGGTTGTTTAATTTTCTGTGGGAGAATCTAATTGAGAGATATTATGCCATTGTAAGTTTATGCAGTCCCTGCTGTGTTTTTCAGGATCAGGTTGTTTCATGTCACTTAACAGATGTTCAGTCAAGAGTGCTGTTTGCAGCCTTTAATGTGGCTTTTTACAGCCATAGAGCCCGTGTTTATTGGCTTACATGTTTAAGGCGGTGGTCGTCACATGAATTTCTCAGCAAAATGGGCACTGTGTGGTCCGACACTTATTTAGCGACCTGTCAAGAGAGCAATTTAAGTGGACACAGATGTGCCCGTGACACAGGCCAGCTGTGACTGACAAAGATAACATTTGCAAAAACAGCAAAAAAATGCACATTATTAGTCCATCAAAGCTTTGTGTAAATTCAAGGTTTAAGTTACAATTTGTACTAATTGCAATAAAATTCAGAAAATATGGAAATAAGACAATGAAGCATGTAATCGCATGTATGTGATTTGCTAGAGCTGTGATGTGCAGATAAATGAACCTCCTCACCCTCCGTCCCGTTGGCATCGCGATCCCCTGAGGTTTGAGCCATATGGGTGGCTGCGAATGGACTGTTAGAGCAGACGGCGGCCGCAGCGCTCCTCTTTGGCGCAGGTGGCATTGTGGCACCGGCTCAGGCCGATGGATCCAAGAGAGCGCTGCTTAGTCAGCCCACCATCTCCCTCAAGGGGTCCGGGCCCTCACACCGCGCCTGGGTTGCTAGTGCCAGTGTACACCCACCTGCTGGTCTGCACACAGCAGTGTCAGGATGCAGTAAAGCCGAGGTCCGGCTGTACCGACTGTCTTCTGTGTGTCAGTTTACTGGTACATAAACAGTGTGGGAGATTCTATTCTAGAGCAGTGAGTTTTCAACCCATTTCAGGGCAAGGACAGAAAGATGGAACTGGATGCCATTTTTACCTGCTGTGTGAAACTGAGCGCTGTAATACATAGCTATAAAAATGTAACATGGTTTCATTCTTTGTTTACATTTCAGCTGATATGGAAACCATGTATCTGTATTGCTGTACAGAGTTGTATATGTGTGTTACATTTTAATTTAATTATTTGTTCTGATCATTTCTTTTAGTCTAAAGTTAGTCTTTTAGGGCCAGATTTACTAAACAGGGCAAATTAGCGTTAGAGTGCAATTCCGTAAAAGTGCCGATGGGAGGAGAAAATTCTGTGTGATTTACTGACAGTGCGCACATTAAAGAACACAGACGCAGACAGATCATTTCCATAATGACCAGCGCAATCTACCAAGAGCAGCACAAATTACCACCTGCTTTAAGACATGCTTTTTTGGCCATTAAAAAATGGTGCAAATACCAGTAATTTGACGAGCGCAAACGTTAGTAAATCGCGTTGTGTGATTCATTTTAAAACTCTCCTCCCATAAATTTTGTGTCTGAAAGGGAAACTCTTACAAATGCATATTCAATAAGGTCAGGCACAAAAATAACTGTGTTCACGCTTTTTCAGCGCTAATTCTTCACTGTGCGTCTTTAGGAAATCCTGACAGTACTATTTTAATGCCGAAAGACGGTTTGCGCTGGCACAAGCTGTTAGTAAATCTGGCCCATTGTCTAAAATTAGTCTAAAATATTTTTTTTTAGTCTCTTGAATTAATCCAATCTTTTTGATTCTTGGAATGATGTATAATAATGCATAAAAAGACATAGAATGCAACAGGAGAGGCATTTTGGACTGTAGCTGAATATTGGCAAAATAATACATCAGGCTTCATAATTATAGTCTTACAAACTTCTTTGATCCAATAAAATAAATATTAAATAACTTTTACGTCATAAGGCTGGCAAACTAATACAAATATGTGTAATACATTTGCATATCATGTGACAAAATCAATTTAAAAAATGAATAATGACAAAAAAATCAAGCAGCTTAAATCAAACTGTATATGTGACCCTGGAGCACAAAACCAGTCTTAAGTAGCACGGGTATATTTGTAGCAATAGCCAAAAATACATTGTATGGGTCAAAATTATCGATTTTTCTTTTATGCCAAAAATCATTAGGATATTAAGTAAAGATCATGTTCCATGAAGATATTTTGTACATTTCCTACCGTAAATATAACAAAACTTAATTTTTGATTAGTAATATGCATTGCTAAGAACTTCATTTGGACAACTTTAAAGGCAATTTTCTCAATATTTTGATGTTTTTGCACCCTCAGATTCCAGATTTTCAAATAGTTGTATCTCAGCCAAATATTGTCATATCCTAACAAACCATACATCAGTGGAAATTGATGTATAAATCGCAATTTAAAAAAATGGACCCTTATGACTGGTTTTGTGGTTCAGGGTCACATATATTAATGTTAAAAATATATATGATTATTATTAAATTCTGTAACCAGTATATTAAAATTTTACATTATGATGCATCAGTGCAACAACAAAAATTGCAATACAACAACTACAGAATTTAATAATCACATTATGATTACCTTTATGATACATCAATCTGGATATTCAAAAAATGCATCAATGCATGTTTAAGAGGGAAAATTTGACAGTTGGTTGGAATATTTAATATTTTTGTTTAATCAATCCAACAATAAAATTGCATACATAAATTATGGAATTTAATAATCATATATAATAATCATATTGTGTGTGTGTGTGTGTGTGTGTGTTTGTGTGTGTGTGTATATATATATATATATATATTTGTGTGTGTGTATGTGTGTATTATAGAGAGAGAGATTACACAATGTAGTATAGTATAGTAGTTACACTATGATGCATCAATCTGGATAATATTAATATATAATATAATATTTTTGTTTAACACATTTTCATTTCTTCACAAAAATGAATTTGAGGTCAAACAATAATTGGTGGATCCTTTGTTGAAGACCCCGACTGAGTACGTTTGATGTCCTCTCTGTTGGCTTGGTGTGTAAAAATGGTTTTCTGAACTTGTGTGCTGCGTCAAACTGCAGATTGTCCCTTTGTATTATTCATAGTTACAGAAGCTTAGACCTTCACCACGCTTTGCATCTCCTGAGCTCCACCTCGTTCCTTGAAGCCGCTCCTGGGAAGATGTTAGAGCACGACAGGGTAGCTGCTGATAGGGGAGAACGGCACCTTGCAGCTCAGCTCATAGGCTACACATTAACAAGGGGAGCACCCTGCCACCCTCAATAATACCTTCAGCTTCCTCTTACCACAGCGTGCTCCCCTGCCATCGCTCCCAGGGAAATTTAGACATCACTTTTTATGTCTACCTTCCCCCTTCCCGCACACACCTCCGTTTATGCATATAAATGCACTTGGGTGCTGTCTTGATTGATGGCAATTAGCATTTGGTAATGATAACAGATGTTTGCGGTGCCAGGAGGCTAGTACCTGCCGCCCACTCCGCCATCTGCCGTGGGCATCAGGGGCCTGGCACAAAGGCTGGCTGGCGCCGGATAGTAAGAAGGGTGGAGAGGGCGAGATGAGGGGTGGTACATTGTTGTTGTCCCCTCTTTATTTGACATGAGGAGCAGGGCCAAACTGCAGGGGGTTTCCTGTGAACGCTGTATCACCTGGTGCTGCTGAGTACATTTGGACAGGACACACGTGTTTTGTGGGCATGTATTATTTATTAGTCTCTTAGGACTCTGAGTGGGAGTGTGAAATATGGGACTGTTAAATAGCCATAATGTTGAAACTGCACTGTGGAAATTACGGACGTATATGGACAGATGTCGAAATACTGAGCATATATTATATAGTTACTCAATACACTTAATTACTTTTGCAGTTGACCACTATAGTAGATCTGGTCAGTCTTCATCGTACTATAGACCTTGATGGTTTTGTTCATCGCTCTAAAAGTTGCAGAGCAAGCGTGTGGTTTGGCTGAGAATACACTTTGTTAGAAGATGAACTAAAGAACCTCTTATCTGTTGCCCTCAAAGGACTGAGTAAAAAAGATGGGGATCAACTGTGTTTAGACTTTGATTGGTCTTTTTTCTTTTTGCTTATGTCAACTAATTGTATTTCTTCTCAGAGGCAAAGCACTAATTCTGCATTTGCTTGTCAATTCAGCCCCTCCGCTTGTGCCTTTTGTAAGCTTTTCCTTTCACTCAGTGCTAGAAGTGGGGCCGTACACCCACCAGTTCAGGCTCAGAATTGAGAATTGAGCTATTTTGCTCAATTTTTAGTTTAAATAAGCATATTTAAATAAATAAAAGGCTAAATACATTTTTATTTTATTTTATTTTTTTTATTTTTCTCCTTTCTTTTCACTTTGAGTACTGGCCTCACTAGTTCTTCTAAGACTGTAATATCGATGACCTGTTCAGGATGAAATACATTCAGCTGTACACAAAGTCAATGCTTAAAAGACATCCTAGCAAGAAGTTTCACACCTAAAAATTTCCTTACTTTCTAGAGAAGTTTTGGAAACCCCAGGCACATCAATCCTGTAGCGTTCAGCTAGTGTCATTTATTTTACTTTCCTTTTTGGTCCATCAAAAGTTCTGTGATAAGTTTTTGGCTATATATTTCAGGCTGTCTTCCACAAACAATACTGTACACCGAGGGGAATTCACTAAGACTGAATAGATTCCGCCGATTTGCACACACTTTCTGCATAGTGCCCGATTCACTAAAAGAATTATGCAAATGCAAGCGAAGGGTTTTTCACACTTCAAGTGAATTGCACTGACTATGCAACCAGAAGTCATTCATTTTTAATGAGAGTTGGCATTTTTCATATGGCGGCATGAGCAATATTGACTGTTAATGATGAGACAGAGCTAAGCTGAGTTCAACTTTATGCAAATGAGTAATTGGATGACTACAATGGGAGATGCTCACATGATCCTTTTTATCATTTTTCTAGTTTTTCAGTACACTTCGGCTATTCTTTTAAACTGAAATGGTCCTTCTCATGTGTTTCGTATGCAGATATGGAGGTGAGTGTGTGCACCTTTTCTCCATGGCAGATACCAGGCTGTTGTTCCCTGTCAAATTCACTCAAGAGGAAAACGTGTCATATGTATCACACCCGTCTCTGTGAACAGCTGGATTCTCAAACACGCTCCCTTTCACAGGTCTCACTCACCCCGATTTTCGCCGTGCAAAATCAATACTCTAATCTTCAGCCCAGCCCTACTCAATAAGTCTATATTTCTCACACTGCTCAAATAAAGGTGACCTCCATGAGCCATTGGTATTAATATCCCAAGCTGGCACATGGGATATGCAGTCTGCTTTTAATGTTAGTATTTGGCTGTCTGTCATTCACTAACCATGTGTATAGCCCTATTCGGACGGGACTAGTTTTACAGGGGGTCGTTAGAGAAATTTGTGTTTCACAGACGTACTTGGTGATTTTAATCCCGTCCGAATCTGCCATGTCTGTGTTTTTCTCACACAACCTCTGTAATAATTCCAGAGCAAATTACCTACTGTTTTTCAGCAAACTCAGTGATCCTCTGAGAAAACTAATCCCGTCCGAATGCGATGTCTGTGATTGCCAGTGATTTTTGTTTTCACAACGCGTTTCCTTGTGTGTTTTGGCCAATGTGAATTACCGTAGACGCTCTTACCGCGCTCATGTTTGATATATTTGCATCCCGGCAAAGAAATAATAATAATAATAATAATAAAAAAAAAAAACAATAATAAAAATCAAGAGCCAGATCACGTTCAGATCACTATTAAGACTGGCTATTGTAATATCAGCGTCAGGTAAAATTATTCGCGTTCATTTCTGCACTCAATTACATAAAGTTTTAATTAGGCTACATGTACCTTTATGAAAATTAAACACGGGTTTACTACAAATAAATAAAGTAAAAGTAAAGTAACCACACATTAACATGGTTATCCTATACTAGCCATTTAGCTTCACCATGGTATTTGTGTGACTATGGTAATCAATCCGAATGACCACGCATACAGAGCGCGTGATCTCTGAAACGCCCAGATGTCCAAAACAGACCCTCCCACCTCTGTAATAACACGGAGATGTTAGTCCCGTCCGAATTGGTACATGAAAATCGCAGACGTCGGGTGATAAGAATCGAAACTCAAACGTAGTTTAGAAAACTAGTCCCGTCCGAATAGGGCTTATGTGGGTAAAGAGGATGTGAACATATTTATGTTTTTTTTAAATAAAATGTACTGATTTATTTACATTTTGTTAAAATTTATCTAAATGAGCACAAAAATCGGAATGTTTTGTCAAAACATTTTTTTGTTTTATGTTAAATTAGAATAATCCAGATTCGTTAATATTAAAATAAGGGTATTTATGTACACACTTGTTGTGATTCTGGTGGAAATTTTGTGTGAGCATAAATAGCTACGTGTACATAACAATTCATAACTCACTGATACAAAATAATTAAAAAGGTGTAGTGACACAAGCAAAGAGCATGTTAGCATTTCTAAACACTGCTGGTGTAAACTTGAAAATAGAAGTCACCTTGTCATAACTCAGTTCAATGAATGGCCACAGTGACTTACAAAACACCTAATGAATTCTTCATGTCATTTGCAAAATGCTTTGTTTGTACTGTGCGTTAACAGTTTGCTTTGCGTACGACGAATTAGCAAATGAATTCAAAGTGCTGGGGCAACTTCAAATTGACTTTGGTTTTGTTTGAGCTCATTTTCATTTCTCTCCATGGAGAGTCGACCAACTCGGTAAACATGCTTGAATGAAGGAATTCTTCAGCTGTCACTCAAAAATGTAATTAACGTACATTATTCTTTCAGAAATTCATAACCTTGAGCCAAGACATACAAATGAGGATTGAAAAGAATGATTTATAGCGCTAATATGACACAGATGGAATGACTGTGCTGGTACTGAAAAGGAAGAGGATGTAGCTTCTGTGTTGGCATGTTTCACACTGTTTGTGCTAATATTGACATAGGAAATTGAGTCCACTAGGTAAAGTGTCCTTGACTAGTCAATGCTCCAGTACTTTCAGAAATGCAGGTTTGAAGAACATTTCACGGAAAGGGTCGGAGGATCTTTTTTTCCTGAATTTCCATAAGCAAAGTCCCAATCTCTTTGCCTAAAATAGGAGGCTTATGTCCGTCAATAACCACTTTTTTTTTTAATCGTCCAACAGTCTAGACTGGTACAGAGGGTCTCAAAAGTGCTCGCAGGCTCTGGTTATAAATTATTAGTGCCTAGGAATTACGTTGGAGCGGAACAATGTGTGTTGAGCCTCTGCAGAACATGCAGTGGGTAATTTAATCTTGTAACATGAAGATTATTTTTGATTGCAATGCAGTTTGATCTGTTTGTCTCTTTAATTTGGCTCTAACCAGCTGACATTTTCACAGTATTTAATAAAAGCTGCACTCGATTTGTGGCCGGGTGACAATCTTTTATTTACTTGGTGTGGATAAAACCATTAATTCACGGTAATTAATGAGTGAAGTATGGAGGGCGCGGGTACAGCCTCATCCGCTGGGAGGCTTTGTGGAACAGATTCATTCATCTTGATTAGACACACTTAGCTTCGGCTTTCCTTGTGTGGCTTTTCCATTTTAATATTAGCTAGCCACTTGTAAGCCACACGTCTCGACGTGATGTTCTCCGGTATCGATGCTCAGCAGGCGTCGCGTCTATGGATCTGGCGCCTTGATCGCTAGCCTTTGGTGGTTTGGCCACATCCAGGTTTATAAAGAAGTTTGTGATTTGTTCTGGCCTTTACCCTCAATGTGTTTAGAGCAGAGTCAGGCTTTCTGATGAGCTTTGAGGGGATGGACTAACCCTAAGAGACAGGTCATGGATTGAGTTAATGGTGTCTCTGTGACTTGGTGCAGAACAATCGCTGGAGGGACGAGGGGCATTTTTGTCCAGAGCATCAAGGGCGTAAATACACATTGTCTGAAATTGTGGGACTGTACACAATCCCAGTGTCAATTCATCCGTATCAGCCCTTAAGAATTGTTGTTGAAGTGAGAGGGCTAATTTGACAAGACGGGAATTAACACCTTTCAAGGAATCTGGCACATTGGCATATTTAGAGAAGATCCGGAAACAAGTTTAGTCCTGAAGGCCACGTTGACCACTTAAAGAGACAGTTCATCCAAAAATTTAAATTCTGTCATAATTTATTATGAACTTCCTGTTGTTCCAAATCTGTATGACTGACTTTCTTCCATGAAAACAGAAATTTTATTTTATTTTATTTTGGAGCTAAGTAGTTGAGATGCAAAAGAGATGCAAAAACTGTATTTTTTTTTAAATATATATAAATGTGCAATTGATTTTTTATAGAATAATTACAATCATTATACACAGCCATATAATAATGAAAATTGAATAATCTTCAGACCACATATTTGTGCCAATGATGATGCAGTCTGAATTATGGGCTTGAGGGCAGAATCCATCTGATTTGTGAACAAATCATTCTAATTGATTCTATCAACTGAATCAACTGATTCATTAAAAAAATATCCGGCCAAAAATATCGTAAGTTCTCATGAATATGCCAAGGAAAACAATATTGAGTTTTTTTTGTCCACATTTTATTGTGCTTTTGTGTCTTTTTTGAAGCTTGAAAGCTCCAGTCTCTATTCTTTGTAACTGGATGGAAAAAAAACGACCAGTACAGTTTTAATATTTAAGTCATAAGTAATGCACATTTAGATGAAGGTGAGTAAATGACAGAATTTTCATTTTTGGGTGAAGTGCCCCTTCAAAGCATCAATATCTTTTTCATAAACCTGGTAACAAATTTTAATAACCTGTAGGCCTCTGAAAAAAGAGCCAGATATCAGATTTATCCAGAGATATAGACCCTATGAAATTAATTTCAGCTTGCTTCATTTACCTTTTCTCTGTTTGTTTTCACTTTATGTAAATGTCACTCTGCCATCACCTAATGCTCTGAAATCTCTATATATTCGATAGATTTTCCACAATAGGCAGCTGGAAGGCATCACAGTTACCTAGCATTACATCTCCACAATGTAATCAAGGTAGTGACAATCCTGACAGCTGACCAATCAGATCTAATATATCCAGAGCATGGAGAACTGCTCTGTCAGGAGAATCAGCCTAGGCTGTATTAAAATTCGAGATGTGTCTAAAATTGGCCAGGCCTCTGGCTTGCGGTTAACGCGCTCTATCGGGATTCTGCACAGGTCTGGGGACCAATCTTCAGGCCTGATTTATCTGATGTTTTCTAAACAACTGACAGGGGGAAACAAATTCATCTGGGCATTAAAATACAGCAGCAGGCCCCGGGCAGATTCCAGGAAGAGACCTGGCCGTCATTCTGCCGCCAGGCCACCATTAGCTTTATTAGAAATCCAATCCCGTCCTCTCCTGTGAACCTGGATCCATAATACACACCTGCCTAACAGAGTAAGCGTAAATGCACATTAAATTACTAACAGAATGGAGAAAACTGTATCAAAGCCTGTTTCATCTGATTATTTATTGAAAGAAGTAGGCAGTGAGATGAAGAATGACTACATGTGAGAAAAATGTGTCTTTGTATTGTGATATTGTATTGTGAGCCATTATTGATAATAGTTCATGATAAACAGGTTGTCCATAAAGTTCTTATATTGAAGAATTGATTGAAAATGAATCCTGTAGGCTATGCATTGATCATAAGATTAACCAGTGTCTTGTGTGCCTTTGTTTACTGTCCGACCATCATCTTTTAGTAAAACAGTACTGACTTTTTGAATCATTAATAATAATGATAACAAAACTATGACTGTCAATTAAATCTAAGTGAGTATTTGGTGAGAAAAATACAGCAAATGAAGATGATTTAGAGACATCTTCATAAGAGTAGAATGAATAACTTTACAAGGCAATGTATTGTTTTTTCATTTTTCTCCCTTTTTTAATAAAAACACAAACTTGACAAAATTCTCTGCATTGTCTACACTGAAAAAAAATGGTGAAGAAACAATTTTCACTCATAAATAATGCTAGTAAATTTCACAATTAATTACAAAGAATCGGCAAGTAACGTTGAAGTAAGCATGACATTTTGAAGTGGAATGAATGAAATTGTATTTTCTTGCAAGACATAATCCAATATGCTTTATTTTATTCACAATTAAAAAAAAAAATGTTTAATGTGTATAATTAGCAGGCGTCTACAGACTCTACAGTCTACAGAAGCGTGGTAGGAAAAATCATTATTGTAGAATCAGAGGGGACATGATTGAAATTCAATATTTTTTATGCAATCGATCACATATGCATATATATATATATATATATATATATATTATATTTTGTGCCTTTGTGTTCCATTTCTGTTATCATAGCTCTGATGGAAGCATCCTTTTTAGCTCAGACAAAATTAAGAATCTTTCCGTGTGGGATTTTGGACAGTTATTGCACCATATTTTCCATACAACCGATGCTATAAAACCAATAACTGTCTTTAGTCTCTCACCGCGCACTTCTGCCTCTCTTCGCCGCCAACAATTGCGTGTTTAATATTGTTGAAGTGCTATTAAATCAGACGTATTTCTTTTGCTCTGAAATGTTGCTATTTTTGTGAGATTGTGTCAGCTTTAAAC